>JAOBYK010339022.1:0-17623 GCA_025434845.1 Phenganax subtilis | reverse complement strand
ATCTCCAAGGCAAAGGTTCTTGACACAACCAGTACGAGACTCTTGTCAGAGACAGCTCGCACTGTGCCCACCACATACCTGGGCTTGCCATCCCCCATGTTGTAGACAAACATGTCCGCCAATGTGCACATGGCCTCCGTCTCGAAGACCCGCTTGTCCGGATCGCAGAGCGAAATTACTTCACAATGTCGAACTAACACCGCACCATCGAAAATTTCCGGCTTGGGTTTGTCCTTCGCTGCAATCACCATGGTAATCTGCTCAGGAGTACTCTTCGTCGGCTTGTGGCGCAATCCCACTGGTGTCTTTTCAAAGTCATGCAGAGAAGCTATCGGTAAGATGTGTCCCATCTGCGCCTGCATCGTTCCAACTCGCTTCTCTACCAAACGATTCTGTCTCTCACCTCTCCTCACTTCCCCCTGAGCCACCTCTCACTTCTTCAAACAGGAAATTTGAAAACATAACCGTTTCTCTAATTTCAGCTCGGCTGCCTCAGTTCCCTGAAAGACATAAGACACTGCCGGTCGTCCATCTGTGTTCCACGGCAATAACAATCCAGGCATGACCTTGAGGACTTCAAAGTTGGCCACCGTGGTAGCTCCATATGTCGTCGCGCGCTGTGATCCCAGAATGATATCAGCCCGTGCACGAAACGGTAAGCTCATGTGTCCTTCAGACACAAGACATTGTTCCAATGCAGCCAAATCCGCAAAACCTGTAAATTGAAGAAATTCAGTCGTGCGAATCAGCACGTGCTGCAGGCATCCCGTGAAGTCCGAAATGGACACAGCGGTGAATACAGTCTTGTCTGCACTTGCCTTCCCAGTACAATCCATTTGTGCACACCACTCACTACCCTCGGGAACCTTCTTCTTGCAAACTGTACAGGGTCTGTACATGATTTCCGCGTCACGCACGTCCGAGAGCCACGCTCCACAGATGAAAACACGCACGACCTCCGGGAGCCATACTTCAGGAGGCGCGGGGACTCCACCACCAGCTTTCCCCCGCTGACTCGCTACAGGCTGCAGCGCATCATCCCCCCATGCCAACGAACTATTTCGGACACTAGCTATGCACGAAGTAAAACATGGCCCATCTGGAGACATCGTCGTCGGACCACTAGGCTGCCATGGAGAGGAAATCGCTTCGCCGCCTTCCACTTCCACTTCCTTGAAGAGCTCCAAGACTTCGCTCGCTTCTGGGACGACAATGAAAGCAGAACCACGCGCCGATGTACCGGCGTATTCTCCCGTGAGACAAACTGAACCATCTGTTTCTGCTTTGATGCTGAAATTCATCAAACAAATCACTCGCTCTGTTCCAATGCCCTCCAGCTGGTCTCCAAAGGCTTTCCCCCATGCCTCCACCAAGAGTCTTTTCTGCGAAGTGTCTTTCACCCAGACTTCAGTCTTCTCCTGCACAAGTGATATATATAACATTCAGGCTCGTCCCACTATCCGAGACTCTTGTCGTCTATTTTGTTTTGACTAGCTGTATAAACTGAATTCTTGGACACTCGATGCTCTAGTCAGACACACAACATTCTCTCACCAAATCTCCTGCGCTTCTTTGATGGTGCGACGCTTCAGCGTGCACGTCTTGCATAGTAGGTCTGCTTTGCTACCCTTCTCGAGTCCTTGTAAACCTGCGATGTTACCCATGGTTGTTGGTCCTCTTCTCAGTGCGCGTTGCAACTCCCCATAAGCACTGTGCGTCGGAGGGAGGTGCTCCACGCTCACATTCTGCTTCTTGCTCAAATCCAAAAACTTCCCTCCAGAGACATGGATACTCCTCTTGAAACACATCCTTCGAAAGAGAAAGGGTTTCCCTGCTTCCAACTTCTTCTGCAAGGCACTCATTTCTGTCTGACTTCCGATCGCTTCGCAAAACATGCGTCCACATTTTTCATCTACGACCAATCCAACCACTTTGTAGAAATTCTGCACTGGCTTCAAGACAGACTGCATCACCATAGCCGGTGCTTCCCAGCGTCTGCTCTTCGCGTCTTCCACATCCATGAAAGGCACGCATAGCCGCGCGCCCTTTCCACTCTTGCTCGGGGTGGCTGCTGCCTCCATTACTACAACTTCTGTAATGTTCTATGTTCGAGCCAGACAAGCTCTCAAATCAATCCCATCAAGAAAGCACTCATTTCACGATCAAACAACATCGAGCACACACACACATGTCAGAAATCAGAAAAATTGATCATATCAAATCAACAAAACACAACAAGTATGTCAGTGCGTTCTTCCATAATCAACATATAAGTCTCTTGCTCACTCTCTGTCTCAGTCACGCAACATAAGTCAATTCTTTTCATTTCATACGAGCATATCTCCAGTATAGCAGCCTCCGCCGCCGCATAGACACAACGACCTTTCTGTCTAGCCGCTGGCCTCCGAAGGATCATATCCTTCGTACATTCCCAAAGACGTCCAAAAATTAGTATTTCTCTGGTGGACATCCCCTTCGCTCTCTATCCTCTCACTTCCCGACCGTTGTTGCCACTCGGCCAATCGCGCTCGGCGGAGATTCTCTGTTGCCTTGTCTACTTCTCGAGGTGTCTCTTCCGTCTGCACGGCAACATCTTCGCCGCGTGGTTTCTCAGTCTGCTTCTTCTCCTCTGTCGCTGGTGTGTCCTCTCCAACGTCACGACGCGATGCTTCTTTCTTCGCATCGCCCCTACTCGGGGAAGCACTGTCATCTGTCAGCCGCACTCGACGCTCACGATGTTCCGCGGGCTCCGCCGCTGTGCGTTCCATGCTTCGTTTGGGCATCTTTTCTGCTCCGAACAAACATATACAATCACTGTAATCTAGCAATGGCTGCGTGATGCTGCATGTCCTGGAGACTTCGCGGCGGCGCCCTCGCCCATCCGATCCTCGTACCCTTCGCTACGCTCGTGGACTCCATCTATTTGTATTTATGTTTTTTTAGTTATTTACTTATAGACAAAGAATATCGGTGATAGATATATAAGAGAGAGAGAGAGATATATATATAAGGATACAGATCTATGAATGTAAAGACACATAAATGTCTATATTTAATATACCTGGAGCCTCAAACGCTCACCGTTTTCTGATGGTCAATCAGTTTTGAGACGCCACCAGGGGTTGGTGTTCTGTTTGTGAGTGTTTAGCCCAAACGATTAGAAAAACCCAAAGGATGCTTGGAAACGTCAGCTTTTGCTCAAAAAAGCAGAGCTGACCACCCCTTTGCCTCTCACCTGGCACCTCTGGCTTGTTTTGGATTGGGCAGGTGGGCCACAAGATGAACACATAAACACACAAAGTACAAGAAGGAAGGGTGACCACACCAGGGGTTCCAATCTTGGTGGCTGATAGGTTCATCCAAGCCCCGTAGTCTTGCCAGGCACACTCTGCAGCTCCATGGCATCGCCTGGGTTGTCGGTGCAGGTGCGCACCCTTTCTGCTGAGGTTTTTTTAGCTGGTGGACCTGGTGGACCCCATCAAAAGACTTCGTCTTCCCTTACTAGTCTGAACATGGCGCACCTTTCCTGTGTTTCCTGGGAGACATGTCCCACCTGAGCTTGGACTTCGCCTCCTCAAGCCTTTTGGGTCATCAGCGCGTTTCATCATCATCTAGCCAGCACTCATGCCTCGCAAAATGTTCTCTGATGGCAGAGTGGCCACTGAGGAGGAGGCCATGAAGCTAGCCGCCCAGTTTGACCAGCATGAAGAGCTAAGACTTTGGGCTCTAGAGAAGAATCGCTTGGGGTGTGACAAGAAGGGCGACAAGATATCGGGCCCAACACTTGAAAACATGGCCTACAACCACCTTGTGCTCAAGGAGATTGCACTATCGATGCGGGACCGTGCAAGGCTCTCACCAGATCCCGTGGATGTTATTCATGTGATGGTGATGGGCTGGTACTTGAGGTATCAGAAGGTCTACGAGAAGGTGCCAAACTTCAATATGAAGAGCTGGTCATTTGTTGACTCGTGGCAGCTGCATAAGATGCTCACCAGGTTCCGCCCCAAAGTTCTGAGGAGTGAGAAGCCTCGTGCCCCTTGAATTGTTTCAGCACCTTCTTTCCCCTTTTCACTGTTAAAAGCCTAATAACTCTGCCCCATAGGTCCTTTGAATTGTTCCCTCTTGAGTCCTCCTACTTTGAGGAGAGCAAGTTGGCAGAGATCTGGGAAATCCTGCAGCAATCCTTTCTGCGGAGGATGGAGGAGAGGGATTGGGGCCCTGCAGTTAACATTCTTTCTTAGATGTTTTTTTCAGGGTTTGTCCTCTGTGTTGGGACCTGCTGTCGATGCCTTGCCCAGGTCTCCTACTACCCGGCGATATGAACCTAACTACAGTACAGTGTTTGCCACCTTTGCTGGTGTAATTCTCATGTAGCTTTCAAGTCCTCAATTGACACATATACTGCTGGCGCTCTTCTGGCAGGAGCTTCAGATCGAAGCGGGTGACATCGCAACGGTGGCAGATGAGCTTGGCAAGCAGGAAGGTGTGGAAGCCGCCACAGCTCCGGAAGCTGTAGAACCAACTCCTCCCAATGACACGCAAGACCTTGACATCGACATCTTGGAAAAGGAGGCAGCGTTTGGTTCCATGGATTCGCAGCCTGTGGAAGTCAATGACTCACAGCCTTTGGAACTCAATGACTCGCAGCCTGTGGAACTCCAGTTTGTGGAGCTCAATGACTCACAAATGGACCTCGGTGGGAAGAACTTGCTGCCGGATCTTGATGCCTGCAGCTCAAAGCTGGGGGAGCCTCATGCCATTGACTCCAAGCCTGCTGGATGCAGTGAAGTTGACCACGAAGAGGGCAACGTCCTGAGTTCTCCCTTGTTCGACCCTGTGTACGTTGATGACTCTGGCCTTGACCTGCCAAAGAAGGTTGTGGTTGACGACAGCCTGCTTCCATCTGTGCTTCTTCCAAGCGAACCCGCTGCCAATGAATGTGCAGTTGTTGATTTGCTTGACTCTCCTGATCCCAAATCGGTTGAGGGCATGTCCGCAGACAAGCTCCTTGCTCTGGCGCAGGCCAAGATGGAGAGCTTGACTTCGGTAGAGGTCGATACGCCAGCCCAGGAGCACCACGGAAGGAAAGAACGTGTTTTTGTTAGTTGTTCTCTTCAACTTCAATTCCTCCTAATCCTGTTTTAAAGAATTTGGGAGGCCACCACTCCCACAAAACCACACGCCCTGAACCATTCTCTATTGACACCGGTTGTTTGGCCTGGTGCCACCCTGTAGAGCCCCCAAGTAGGTGTCCTCAGCCCATCCGTGGGGAGCCACCCAAGGCCAAGCTTTGAAGTGCCATTGGCGCTGCCAAGTCACAGCGCTGAAGCGCCGCAGCCTTTGCCACCAAGCACCCCGAATCTTGCCCAAGAGCCTGCCAAGGAGGACTGCAAACCAGGTGCTGTGTTGAACGCCCGTCCCTTCAAAGGTAGTCGGGTACAAAAACAAATTATCAAGAGAAGAACAATCAGATCGCATACCGGAAATACCAACACCACTCCAGTACCTAATTCTCATAACTCTCATTGGTTTTGCTTTTGGGGGCGTGATTGCACAACTCAAGTTTGTGACCATTTTTCATCGGGCAGGTTCGATGGCTGCCCGGCTGCCCCCATTGAACCCTGACCTGTGGGACACATTGCCCATGGACATTGTGGGGCTGCATGGTGTGTCGCCGTTCAAGGACGTTGTTGATGCGCCTTCTTTCCCCCAAAGCTGCATTGGTCTTTAAACACTAGTTTATATAACGGGCACTATAGAACAATACTCTGCCAGGAGCCTCCTGCCTCCAAGGATAACCAATTGGAACTTCTCAAAGCAGCCCGCAGCAAGAGCAAGGGGGAGGGGGAGGAGCCTGAGGGTAAGCCAAGAGGACGCGGTAGACAGGCCAAAGGGAAAGCCAAAGCCAAGGCAAAGGGAAGGCCGAGGGTGAAGGCAGCACAGGCAAAGTGCAAGGCAAAGGCAAAGGCAAAGGGAAGGGCTAGGAAAAACAAGGTTGATTCGGTTGGTTCTCAGGCTGGGGAAGGTGAACTTGAGGGTCCAACGCTGCCAGAGGACACAAGGGGACAGGTTGAGGAACCACATGCACCAGCAGCCCCAGCGCCCAAGCGGGCAGCCGCTAAGCGTGCTCCCAGGAAGCGTCCTTCTGCAGCGCCGGCACTTGTTCAGCCAGAGAATGAGCCGGAGGCACCCCCAGCGCCCAAACCAGAGAATGAGCAGGAGGCACCCCCACCCCCAGTGCCCAAGCCAGAGGAGAACCAGGAGGCACGGCCAGCGCCCAAACGTGCCAGGAGGAAGACCGCACCCAAGGTACAGGAGAAGGGCCAGGATGCACAGGGGCAGGCGCCAGTGAATGAACAGCCGGTGTTTTTTGGCCCAGAGCTCCCAAACATTGAGCGGGATTTGTTGCCAGCTACGTTTGCAAGGAGGGCAAAGCCTAACACCCAAACAGGACGTGAGAAGTATGCCCGGATTGTATCAGCTTTCAATGACCACATCCGCCCACACCTTCGTGCTGGCAAGATGACTCGCGCAGAGGATTGGGAATGGGTAATACAAAGAGCTGATGCGTTAATTGTTTTGTAGTGGGCTTTACTGCAGGAGCTCTTGGTTAAAGACAAATAGTCTTAACTATATAAATCGATCTATGTTACACTAAGATGATTGCTGCTTGATTTTTCTTTTGCTCAGTACCGCTTCTACGATTTGGTCCAGCAAATGTACCGGACCGTGGAGAGTGCGCCAGAGAATCCTTTCCACTACATTGACAAAGCTGTGGCCAAGTTCAAGGATGAGTATCTAGGCCCAAAATAGCCATAAATAACATGTTTTCATCCCTTAATGCCTTTATTTACATAGTTTGTTGTGCCCATGTTCGGATGGACCCTCAGTTAGGTTGGTGGGCGAGATGGGGGGTTGAACCGCTTGGTGAAACCACCAGCTGATTGGCTAAGCAATATATGCCTGTGGCTCGTGAGCGCTGAAGGCTTGCAGCAAGCGGCGGAGCTTGCTTGGGTTGAGTGACGATTAATCGCAAACACTCTGGGGAGTCAAGCTCTCTAGACGTTTGTTGCTGTCCTGAAGCGATAGCCGCATAGCCATCATTGCAGCCGAATGCGGCCCAATTTTGGAGTAGAGTTTCAAAGCCTTCCCATGTCCCAAGCGTAACTACCAAAGAACTGGTGGCTTCTCTATAATTTCCAACTTTGTGTGTTTCTGGGAAGCGATCGCGTTGTCGCACCTGAAGGTGCTCCAGGACCAATCTGGTATCCAACCGCTGCAAAAAGCTGAGCTTTTGTCCGCTTTTCCAAGACTGGTGGTTTTTTGGCATCTACAAGCCCAAAAGGATTCGATGGACACAAAATTAGGACAGTAACCCTTCTGACAACCCCGAGCACACGATGTGAATCCCTCGTGCCTTTGTCTCCCACGCAGGTGGAATGAAGCGTGGTTGGCGGAGGCTGGCGAAGGAAGGCCTTCCAGTTCCGGGAGACGGTATCTGTGGCATGTTTCTTTTTATGCCAAGTCTCCAGTCTTCTGAGCGACTAGTGACTAGTTGCAGCAAAAAAACATTTCTTCAGTATGTTTCAGCAACATCATTGTTCAAGATACTTTTCGATTGCGAAAGTGGTTAGCAAACATGGCGCGATGGTCGGAAACCGCAGTGCTACAGCGACTGAAGAAAGTAGGTGCTCCAAAAGTGCCTAGGCAAATTTCAGCCCCACAGTCAACCTGGCAAAAGAAGTAACCCTTTGAACTTCTTTGGCCGGTCTTGGGGTGGACCGCCCAGGTGCTTGCCTTTGCTTGCTTGCTACTTCTTTGGAATACGTCGATCTCCTTTGAGGACAAACTGGATGGCTTGTCGTTCCAACAACTGCCAGAAAGAACACGTTATTTGTTTCCAGGAGCCGCCATACTTGTTTGTTGAAACATTTTCTGGTGAAGCTGCTGCCACCAGAGCTGTTCGACATTGTTTCCCGGCCAGAGCGACTGCAGCTTCCGATATCAAGTACACGGTCTCCATGGACATCAACACCAGTGGTGGGATGGGGACACTTGCCCTTCTGCTACATGTGCAATAGTTTTCTCATGCACCCTGACCCTCAAACATTGAACCACTCAAGGAGGCAAACAATTTGTTCTGTTCATGGGTACCCGTACCCCCCAGGAGATGAAGGGCAATTGCTTTTAGTGGCAGACAGCTGGAATATGACAACGGGGCTCACCTGTATTCACTTTAAATACCAGGTGTTTTGGACTGTTCTGAAACAGGTTGTCTTAACATGGGTGTAGTAGTAGGGGCGTTTCCCCTTACCCATCAACTGAAATCAACTGAGGGCGTGTCTTACGGCAATACTCCGTGGGGATGCAAGTGGTGGATTCGTTCATTGGCTGGGGGTCTTGTGCTCAAGCTTTGTAACTACATCCAGGGGATCCTCTGGCCGGAGCCTTCTCAACCCAGAAGGCCTAGAGTCTTACCCATCAGTGCTGGCATCAAACCATATGGCGGCAAGGCTCCTCTTCAATGTCTTGTGTTGCTTGTTTGCTGTTCCTGTTTGATCCTGTTTGCATCCGCTTGCCAACATTGTTTGGGTTAGCACCTGCCTGGGAAACCTTGTAGGGTGGCTCTCCTTTGCATTGCTACGTACGCTTTCTTTGGCACCTGGATCATAGAGCAGCCTAACTCTTCAATCCTGTTTCAAACAAAGAGGATGCAACACGTGTGCGGCCTAATGCAGGCCGGCTCAAACCTTTACAGGGGTTTTGCTACCTGACAGGTATTTGTTGGTAGTTTGGATTGTAGAAATCAACAATGAGTCAAGAGGATTTGAACTCAAGAGAAGCGAAGGCCTTTTAAACAAGTACCCTTTTTGGTCCGAAACAACCCCCTAAACAAACTGAAAAGGGCACTTGTCAAAAAGGCTTTCGAACTGGTTTAGGGATAGCTAGCATGCCAGCAAGGTCTGTTCTGAGCTTCTCAGAAAACACATCATAAATGCAATGCAAGTTGATCCTTCCCCTGTAGGTGTTTAAGAGCGGCTTTTGGATGTGGCACTACAAAGCCAGGACCCAAAAGCGCACAATGCTCTGGAGTCCCAGTAAATTAATTGGAAAGTTTTGGCGTGGTAAGTTGAACAGAGCAGAGTACTTGCGAGATCGTGACAGCCGCAACCCTGACCACAAGCCTCCTCCTTGTCGCCATACCGGGACAAGTCTGGGCGGAAGAGGTTTCAAGGAACCTCGTCGCTGCGCGATACAGGGTCGGGGCCTCAGGGTGACTGGGGTTGGAGGCCACCATGAACAGAACCTAAACCTGTTCATGTCTTAAGGACCTACACCTACCAGTTCGGCCTGAAGATAGCTTCTTTGATTCGTGATCTACTGCCTTCACAAGACCCGGCTCCACATTGATGAGACTGTAGATCCTATAGCTGTGTGGGAGTCATGGAGCTGGGGGGACATGTGGGATGACGCGTCCATGCGAGATTTAGTCGCATACTTGTATGGAAGTGCTTCCCTCAGTATTCCCCCAGAATGGAGGAGAGTGCTACCAAGGGAGCTGTAGAGTGGTAGAGTGTGGTAGATGACAGGTTTGCAGCTTTAAGGTGCCAAAAACGATGTATTGCGATCAGTTTGGGTGCCTTTGGGTATGTTTGCCCATTCCATTGTTCCAGTCTCTCACCCTTTGGGTACCCAAAACACTCAGAAACACAACGCAACCATTAAAAACACAACGCAAACGATTAACAACGCAACGCAAACGACTAGAAACACGACGCGTTCTGTAAATCATTTCAAACGACAACCTAAAACACAACGCCAACGCGCAACAAAACAACACAAACGCGCAACTTTTTGACGCCAAATGACGCCACGTGTTTGCCTTCTTTTTTACACAGTTTGGAATCTCTGAAGTGGCCTTTGTATGCCTTTGTGACACCCGCCCACCATGCTTCTCCAGAGCCCGAGCCCAATTTGGTGGCAACGTAGTGCCTTCTTCATAAGAAAAGAGCCATGGAGCCACAACGGTTGGTCTCACGCCAATGGTCTTGCCAGTCTTTGCTGTCAGCAGTAGGGAAATTGGATGACAAATCCTTCTTGGACCAACTGCCTGATGACCCGGAAGCACTGGCTGATGTTATCAAGGACGCACCTTCCTCTGTCCGTTGCAGAAAAGACCTGTTAGCACCCCCTCCACGTAAATAGCTGGTTTGTCAGCCCCGCACCGCCTGCAGGAATTGCAGACAGCCAAGGCCACGACTCAGCGCAAGGACGCGCAGGGAGCTGGGAACCTGGTGGCTGCGAAGAGGGAGCCACAGGTTCTCAAGGTGGAGCCATCTCCAGAGGTGGTTGGGGGCATTTTTGATGATCCCTACATGGTTTTAGATGATGCTTAGCAAATCATTGTGCAACAAGACTTTCAATATAGTTCTTTGGGGGCTGAGGGTTTGGTCGACACCTTTTGCGTTAATCGCTCAGCAACGGCAGTTTAAAAGACAAGGACACCACCACAGCGCACGACATGGACGACGCTTCCGTCTCGACCTGGCTTCTCCAGCATTCTGAGACAATTCCTTTTTATGGTATTGACGGTATTGACTCGCCTGCAAAAACAAAGCCTGTGAGTTCACCTACCGGTAGCCCTTCTCACACCACTTCGGCCAGCAAAGGAGTTCTTTGGACTGTTTATGAAACTTTTTTCCACTGCTATATTTTGGAACAGCTTGATGGTGATTATGTTTCAAAGCTATACCTGCCAACCCTCCCGAGACTCCTTTTTCGACGTGTACCCCTGGCTCGGTGACTACCACGCCTTCGTCGCAAGCTGGCCAGCCTCCTGCTGAGAAGGCCATGCTTCTTTCTTCTTGACTCTTAAAGTTGTTCTTGAAGGTTTACCCTGTTTGGGTTTCAAGTTGGCTAGGTTGGCAAGAAGCGTGTTGGATCCGTGGTCCTGAGCTTAACAGAGTACAATCAGTTGAGGGGCAAATGGCGGAGGTTTGTTGAACCCAAGCGTGCCAGTGGGGAGATTGAGTGCCCGCCTGAAATTCATGAACAGTACATGAAGAAGGGCGGTGACAGAGACAAGCTCTGGGAAGCCTTCGTCAAGTGCGGCGGCGATAAGGATTGTCCTGACAGCTGAACTTTGGGATACAACCCCCGCTTCTTTCTAAGCCTTCTTTCCATGCTTGTTAGATGGTTTGTGAGTTTTGGCCTTGGCTTATACATGCTTTCACTATAGGAGAAGTTCAAGAAGAGTGTCACCCTTCTCAAGTCATCGGAGAAGGAGAATGACCTGGAGGAAGAGGGTGGTTACTACACGAGAGCCGAGATGAAAGACATTTTGGGTTACGATAAGCTGCGTGCCTCAAGGCAAACCTAACTTGTTTGATGTGTGTAAACACTTTCTTTACTCGCCCTTCGCTTCTACCATGAACCCTGTACGCAGCCCCGGGAAGATGAGTGTACTACTAAGGAAAAGGCAGGATGACACAGTAGCTTGGTGCGAGAATCCGGAGAACGGCGATGAACTTGTCCTGTCCCTTGCTACAAATATAGATTCTGGTCATAGTGCCAAGAAAGGTTGAGTGACCTTGAAAGTGAAGCGATGCAACAAACAAATTCTGCCCCATATCTAACCTCCTGCTTCAGTGTTTAGGTCACTCAACTTTTCTGGGCTTCATGTTGTTGAATGGAAGTGCCGGGGCAAGCCTTCGCTGCAAAGGACCGACTTGGTTGACAAAAACCTGAAGTCCTATTGGTGCAGAACAAGGGTCAAAGGAACGAAAAGAATGCGTCAGAAGGAGTCTCTGACGGAATCTATGGATGCCTCTTGCACCTCCGACCATTTCAGTATGTCGGCTCACGGTGGTATGTCCTTGTCTATGCTGGGCCTGGAAGCTGGCGCAGTCGAGGTAGAAGAGAAAGTTGATGAGGCCTTGGTTTGGGTGGTGGGCATCCCCTTTGAATGATGATCAGTAACCATTTTCTTCCAAATCCAAACTTGCGAGGGATGCACTAAAATGGTTGGGGCCCCTTGGAACATTATATGGATTGGGTTCAAAAAAACCTTACTAAAAATATATCGATCGTTCAATACAGATGCCAGAGGGTGGAAAGATCTATAGCCACCAACACTTAGCTCTGAAAGGAAAAAGGAAGGATACGGTGTTGGTGGCATATTGCAGGAACGACGGGTCGTTTAGGGTGAGATTGAAAAAGACATTTTTTCATACTTACATACATAAAGCCATGTTTCGTGGTTGCCTTTTTCTCCCGCAAGCCTCTTTTTACCTGATAGAGGTGGCCAGCAAAAATTATCTTTGAGGGTCTCTTGTATGGCCTTTCTTGCATGTCTATTCGCAGGTGAAGAGAATGGCCATGCAGATCCAGGAGCTCTTGAATTTGACCGAGAAGATTGACAATGTAATGGATAAGCTCTCAACAGTGGAGGCTGATAAAGCGGATCGCGCCAATGAGATCCAGACTCAGCCTTTTAAGCTTGGGGTGAAATAAACTCAAAAGAACTGATGGCTTGTTGGATCCCAAATCCACCTTGAGCCAAGGACAAAACAGAGACTTGAGAAGTTCCAGCAAAAGGTCAGCCAGCACTATGACAAGATCGTTGACTTCAAAGCCAGGTCTGAGGTTGAGAAGAAGCCATCTGACCAGCTATGCGCCTAGTTTTTTCACGATGTTCCTCTCAATATATAAGGAGGGTTTCTGTGAGGGTATGATGTATCTAAGGCTGGCCGACCAACTCAAACCGATGTTGGTGATTGGGAAGACCTTGCCGGAGCCTCGTGTTTGCTGACCTTCTTTCAAAGAAATTCAGCTCATTTAGGGCTATGGAGTGGGCAGCTTTGGAACGCTCAGCGAGGTGTGGGTCTGAGGCTAACTTTCGAGAGTTTGCCTAACTCAAACCCTTTGCTTCCTCCTGGCCCAGGCCTTTGACTCGCAAGCCCAAGAACAACAAGAATAAGAAAGACCAGGAAGACTGAGCGGCGTATCTGTATGGGGAATACGAAGTCCATCAGTGGGGTCTTGGACTTCGACTGAAAGAACCTGTGTGCACCAGACCATTTTCACACGGGAGTGAATTGGAATCGTAGTTGAAGAAGCTTTGCAGTGCTGTGACAACAAGCACTTGAAGAAAAAAGGTGTTCTTTACAACGTGCAATCGATCACCACTCCTTCTGAATTTAAGTGCAACTGGGGTCACAAGAAAACGTTACTTCAAACGCTGCCCCGAATGTGAAACGAAGCCAGGTTACAAGCCCGAGGCCAAACACACGTCCAAGTTCTTGGCAGAGAGCGTCGGAACTGGGGCGCAAACCTCAGACCAAGCTCTTGGACTGTTTTTGCAACGTGGGTCTCTCGTGCGACTCGTGTATGGTCAAACATGTGGACTCTGACCCAATATCCGGGTTTGTTTCTGGTCTTTCCAATGTGCATTCTGTCCCTGAAGCCTTGTGTCTGTTTGGGCTCTAGTTAGCCATGGATGTGGATGAAACGAACGCTTGGCTAGAGGAACTTCTTGGGTTCAGGGCTGATGGCTCCCGTGCCATGCTGGGGACATGCTGTGATGCGGGCCAAAGACCATCGGCCAGTGAAGGTGAGGTAGGGGCCCCGTGTTTGGATGTTTGGGGAAACATGTTGACTCTGCCACCTTGCAACCTCTTTGTTACTTTGCAAAAATCGCTTCACAGGGAACACTTTCATGGACGACACTATCCATACGACTGGTTGCTGCCACACAGTTGCACTATGCTATGCTTTTGCGGTTGTGTTGGTTGAGTTGGGGGACATGGACTCGTGTTGCCCTAGCTCTAGGTGAACAAAGCCTGGAGCGCTTCAAGCTGTCAGTGAGATGCCAACCACGGTTGCAAGAATTGCTTGTGCTAGGGTTAGGGGCTGACAGAAGGGTGAAGCTGAAGCTGCCTCCCCCATCCGCCACTGCAAGCAAGAGCCTGCAGTGGTGCAAGCAAATGGTGCAAAGCATCCTGGACAAGGGGCCCACTGTTTACAAGATTGGCATGACAGGGAACCCCTTGTTGCGATTTTATAAGCTGCCCTCTGCGGAATCTCCTTCCCCCGGTTATCGCTACGAAAAAGACAAGTTTGAATTCATGTACATTGTTTTTGCGGGGGCGACTTGGGACGAGGCTGGGCTAGTCGAATCGTGTTTGATAGATTTGCACAAAGGCAAGCCAGGAAACAGAAACATCAATCCTGGCGGGGAGGGCAAGCAAGTCTACGACCCACCCTTCTTTACATATTTTGTGTTCAAATCTTTGTTGCGCCCTCCCCCTGATGCTCCCCGGTCTTGACTACAGCAGCTGGTCTTGGAAAAACATGCCACCAAAAGACCTCACCGCTTCCCTCGCTCTCTGCACCAGCTGTTACCCATCCCCGTCGTTTCTCTGAGGTGCCATGCTGCAAAGTCGTCGGACTTGCCAAAGCCCTGGTCAAAGATGGTGTGGGTGCCTCACAGAGCCAGCTCATTGAGGACTTGTCCAAAATAAAAGAGAAGGATGCAGAGGGAAAGACTCATGATGTACTCTCAAAACATGCCCTCACCTTGCCAATCCCCATACGGGAGATTTTCGGCAAACCAGAGCTAGAAGGGTTCCCTCGCCTAAAGCCCATCGACTTCTTACACTACATGGCAGAGTCGGGTCATTTGAACAAGCTGCTGGGAGGAAGGTCCATTGCGGCTAGTGGTAGGATTCTTCTGCAATTTTGGCAGAACTTCAAGGGCATACATCCAGACTTTGAGCTCTGGGACCTGGTAGAGGACTCTGACATCAACCTAGCAGATTGCATCCCAATCCATGCCCACATGGACGGTGGCCGTGGTTACAAGAAGTCGGAGTTTCTTGTGTTGAACTGGTGTTCCATTATTGGGAATGGCACCGGAAGACAGAACAAGAAGGACCCAGGAGTTCATAGATTAAGGAGAAACCCAGACTCCATGCAAACCAGCCTCCTGGGTCACAGCTTCACATCCCACTTTCTGTATGCGGCCATGCCAGCGCATTTCCACAAAAAGAACGAGGTTGCATTTCATTCATTGCTGGCTTCTTTCGCAGAAGACCTACGTGAATGCTTTGATGAGGGTATCATGTGGAATGGACGCTTGCTTAGACTTGTTTTGGTGGGGCTGAAAGGTGATGCAAAAATGCAAACACGTGCGGGTAGGTTCAACAGAAACTCGTCTACTGTGAGGAAAGCTCCATATGATCCCACAAAAGTGAAGCAATCGCTTGGAAGGTGTTGTTGGCTGTGCCCCGCCGGAGACATCCAGGCCCCTTTTGAGGAGATACACCATGAACAACCTGCCTGGTGGCAAATGATGCCGCACTTCTTGGAGCCGCCTTGGGGACCAGGGCAGGAAGGTGGCATGTTGGAATCTTCACTCCAATACACAATGAACCCTGCAAAGTTCTATTTGCATGACCTATTTCACGTCTACCTTGCTGGTGTGGGACAAGACTTTGCCGCGGCGGCGCTGGTCGCAATGCTCCCCCACATGTTCCAATCTCCCGATTCAAACTCTGTTGATGCCCAGATTTCAGTTCTGAATGATGCATTCAAGGCTTGGAGGAAAATGTTCCACGTTGGGTGTCACATCACTGCTTTCAGCAAGACTATGTTGCACTATCCTGATCAAACCAAGCAATTCCCCACGGGGATGTGGTCTAAAGCAAGTGATACCGCCCGAATTATCCAGTTCATTGCCTACGTGTGTAGCCTGTGGCCAGAACTCTGTTCTCAGAACAAGATGCTGGGTTACATTGACATGGCATCTAGGGCTATTGGCAATTCTATGGTGGGGCTTTACGATGCAGACTTATGGATTGAACCTTTGGTAGATTCAGCCAACATTTTTGATGCCCACTTAGGGTTCTTAATAACTTATGGAACAAAACCTTCAACTTCTGTGTGTTTCAACTTTTGCGCTGACCAAGGACCCGCCGCAGACCAGAACCATCGTACAGAGTGGGATGTGTTTTTTGGCTTGCTACAGCAAGCTAGCCACACTTGCTGTACAAAGTGGCCGGCCTCTATTTGTTTACCGTCCAAAAATCCATTATTTGCATCACCTGTTTCTTGATCTTCATGAGGCCTGGCTCAACGACATCCCAGCACTTAACCCTCTTTCGTTTTCATGCTCCCAAGCAGAAGACTTCATTGGACGATGTTCTTTGCTTTCTAGAAGGGTTGCTGCTGTAAAAGCTGAAATGCGAGTCTTACAACGATGGCTTGCATCGGCCTGGGTGGTTTGGAACGACAACTCGAAAAGCTGAGTTGCGGACAGACTTGTGCTGGCAAGGCTGCAGGGGCGGCCGCAAAAGCTTTGCCTGAGAAGCCTGTAAGTGATTAATTTTCAGGCTACAGAGCCTCAAAGAAATCTCATGAACATCAAGAGTTGGGAAACCTTGAGAATCGAGGAATTGAGTGATATGAGTTTTTGATGGTCGATCAAAAAATGTAGAACGATCAGATTTTGGTAGGTGTTGGGGGGTCTAGGTATGTATATATATACATATATGTGTGACAGATATGACAGACATGGAGTGTTTGGGATAGGGAAAATTCATCGATTTGGGGATGAGAGGGTAGGTGATGATCCATCCGAATTCCCTTGATACCTCCTGCTAAAGCATCACACCAAATCAGAGCTCTTCATGGACGTAAACCTAGACTCGAGGAAGGCTTCCGAACTGATCATGTTCTGTTTCTTTTGTTCACGGTGGATGACAGGGCTGGCGGGGTTGGAAGCCGTTCACCATATAGACGAGCCGAGAAGAAACGACGCGGCGCAACGCTCTCGCCGGCGCTGAAAAGGCGCTTCCAGACCGAGCCAAACGGCGTGGGAGTGGTGGGAGTGCGGGTCGCCCAGTGGATCGCGCGGGTTGCCGGCGAGGCCAAAATTGGCCTTCAGAAGTCGAATGCCTTGTGGAAGCATCATGATCATATGTCACAGGTCGTTTCAATGAGTCCAAAGATTAGTCAGAAAGGTTGCCGTGTTTAGTAGCCCCTTGTGGTCCGAGCTTTCTCAGGTGGTTGTCCTTGGAGATTTTGGGAGGATGGAACACTTGGGCTTGGGGGGATTGTCACCTATAGTCCAGAAAGGACCCCCTCCCCGTTGCTCTTCCAAAGGAAGGAGCTTCGGAGCAGCTAGGCCAATGGCTTTCTTTATTATAGTTCCAGTTCCAGTCCTTGGAAGTTTCAAGTGGCGAGCCGGTGGCCCAGGTCCTTGGGGAATCCCAAATGGGTTTGCAGCCCTATGATTGACCAATCTGAGCGGGCCTTTCGAATCTTGTGCCGCAGGCCGGGGTAGTGGAGGCGCTTGACCGGCATTTGGATAAAAAAGAACTTGGTGACATCAATCAACTTCACTAACTAACATCACTAGTCAAGACTAACATTTGGTTGGATTTATCAAAGTTAGTTGGATGTTACTCCATACATCAATCAACTTGTTCGTCTAACATCTGGTTGGATTTATCTTCAAGTCCATGGTTTTTTTCGCTTGCACAAAAGGTATCCCTTGGAACGCCCCGGTAGTCTTGATGGGTTCTCGATGACGAGTGTGCCCAGCACCCGCCTTTGCAGC
>JAOBYK010338911.1:0-14663 GCA_025434845.1 Phenganax subtilis | reverse complement strand
ATGTTTGCGGAAAGAGGAAAGTGATGTTGACTCATGGAAGGAAAAATTGAAAAAGTCGGAAAGTAGGGTAGAAGAAGCTGAGGAAGAGTTGAAAATATTGGCGAAGAAAAACAAGGAAATTGAACATTTTGTGGAAGTGAAGTTTGGTCAATACACTGAGAATGGAGTAAAGCCGGCGTTAGAAAAACACCAAGAGCAGTTTCAAAAAATTGAAAGAGAAAAGAAGAGTTTGACAGAAAAGGTAAAACAATTGCAGAGTATCATTGGTAATAGTTTTGCAGAACAGCTGTCTTGTTTAACTGACGAAGGCTCGTCGTTAAATGACACGGACTGCGAGCCGAAATGTTTGGAAAAAGTTGTCAAAGATAGACTTACTTTAGCGAGTATCTTAAACGAGTATGAAAATGATCTTGAGAATTTCAAGCTTCATCTTGGTGAAGAATTGTATTCTACTGTTTCGGCGAAGGATGAATGTAGTGAGTCTTTGAAAATGGCTGATGAAATGAAAAATGGACAGCATGTAGTGGAAGACTTAATATCAAATAAAAATAATCAGAATGACAGTATGGCAGATGAAAATGGCAACCTTTTAAAGAAGGATATTGAACATCCAACAGATATCGAAGAAGCCTGGAAGTTGTTACGTGCTCAGGTGGCAAAGCACGAGGCGGAAAAGCAAGAAATGATTGAACAATTTTACATTGAAAAAGCGGATATGCAAAGGTTGATGAAACGCGAAAGAACCTCGATGAGAAATGCAATGGAAAATTTAATCAATGAAATCGTACGTTTGAAAGAGGAGCGGAATGAGATCAGAAAAAGCAACCGAGTTGAAAAGGACAAACTTGTGTCAGGTTTTGAAAACGAGCGTACGGCGTTGTTGGTCAGTGGCGAAGTCATACAAAAAGAAATACGAGAAAAATTACAAACAAAACATCAAGAAATTTTAGAAAAACTGAAGAAAGAATTTGCAAAGCGGGAGACTGAAATGCAAGATGAGTTGATGAAAGTTAAGAGCGAGCGAGATAATTTGTTTTTGAGGGTTACTGAAAGTGAAGATGAATTAGGGAACACCCTGATGGTCAGACATGAGAATAATAAATTGTTGGTTTTGAAGGAAATGGATTCGAAAGAACAGTTTAAAAATGAATTTGAAGAAAAAATGAAAGTTGAAAAGAAGCGGTTCCAGGAAACTTTGAATTCAATGCGACAGGAAATTGAGAGATTACAGGAAGAGAAAACGAAGGCTCTCGATGAGATTGCTAGCAAGAAACGAGATCAAATTAAACAGGTACGGACAACGATTATTTCATCGCTCGTGAAAAAATTACTGTTATTACTATACGCACTCTGGGGCCGGTTGTTCGTACGCCGTTTAGCTTAAACGGTGGATAAGTCAGAATTTAAAAACACTCCCACACTTCTTCTAAAACTTTCAAATCAAACCTTATATAATTAAACTATAGATAAATACACAATAGTAGCATTCAGTTAAAAAGCTTTCAATTTCGTTGTTCAAGGAAGACATAAATACGATGTATATTTTGAACTTATACGCCGTTTAAGCGAAACGGCGTACGAACAACCGGCCCCTGGACTGAATTAAATACCTTTTTATGAGAACATTTATAACGCAACTTGTTTCTTTCCTTTCAAAATGTTAGATAATCACCGAGCCTTCTAGCAATGAAGCTCTCATCTACCAGAGAGTGGAATCAGAAATCAAGGCAAAAGTAAATTCAGAAAAAGTGTTCATGGAAAATAAAATCAAAGAACTCAAAAAAGAAAATGACATTTTGAATCAACAGAAACAGGAATTGAAAAGTAGCATGAGGATGAAGCGATTGGAATTGAGTAAAAAATATGAAAGAGAAAGAGAAGAATTAGCAGAAAAGTACCGAAATGAGTTGAAAACCTTGAGGATAAGTTTTGAAAAAAATGTTAGTATAAAACATCTCATTATATCGTGATACAAAATGAAAATTGTCTGAATTTCTTTTCTTTATTGTAGCAAGCGAGTCAAGCAAGAAGCGATGCACCTGTTCAGAATTACTATGAACTGCGAAATAAAATTCTTGAGCGAGACATAAAGATTAAAAGATACGAATCATTTTTTAAAGAACTCGATCAAGAAGCATCGATTTTACAGCGAGATTCAGAACTGGCTGTTGTGATGGATAAAGATGGATAAAGCTTGGTTTGATGATGATAACAGAGAAAATCAATCGATTTTATCATGATTTGATTGAATAATACGTAGTCCCAGATATAATCAACGTATAAATCTATATATTGTAAAAAGTTAACCGTAATGAGGGGTTATCATAATTGATATCCCATGCAGTCTTAGCTTGAGGTCAGCGGAGAGTTTGGAAAATAGGCATTTATAAGGGTGGCTAAATAAAGTAGATCTGGTGTTTCATTGACAAAGTTTTTGTTGTATCTTGGGTCAATCTTTCTCCATGCATAGTTGATCCGTAATGTTAAATTCTTTGTCCTTCAAACTTTATTTCAAACTTTCAGTTCTCATATTATGTTCTGCCTAATCTCGTTATACTTCTTTCTGTAGTGTCGTATGATAGCGTAGCATCTTAACACCTGAAATTCATCAGTCAGTCTCAGAGAGACATCATAAAACATTCATTCACATAAATGTATTCCTTGATAAGTTCATGTCACTTGTATACAATACAATGTAACTACGATGCTGAAGGAACTGGAACTGATTTTGGGGTATCACACCAACTGCAGACGTAACTTAGTGGTTAGACTAACAGACCAGGTAGTCATAAGTTTCGTTTCGTTTATCACTCGGATAGTCTTTTAAGTCACAGAAATTTCTCCAACAAACAATGGCTAGCTACCTGTTGACAGTTTGCCGGTTCTTTTCAATTTATTCATGAAAATAACAAACCTTAAGCGTCCTTCCAACGGCTCTGCACGAAACTCATAACCAAGGCTTAAAACTACATAAACTTTTATTCAGATGGGTTGAACGATGGCTATTTTGTCATAAAAAGGCTTCATGTTGCGAGTAAGGTGAGTTGCAAATCACTGTCTCGGTTAAAGCTACATCTAAGAATAGGACTAAGCTAAGCTTGATATAGGCTACAGTAAACATATGCTTATTGCTCCTTTGTATATCGAAATGCACTGTACTTTTAAAAGACTACAGTCAAACTGTTTTTAAAGTGCTATACGTGTCTATTGCATGCTATTTTCATTTCATAATCTAGCACAGTGATGCATCTCAACGAGTTAAAATATAGTTGACGACTTGCCTGACGCTTTTCATTATTTAACGGCTAT
Source organism: Phenganax subtilis (assembly GCA_025434845.1). Taxonomy (NCBI): domain Eukaryota; kingdom Metazoa; phylum Cnidaria; class Anthozoa; order Malacalcyonacea; family Clavulariidae; genus Phenganax; species Phenganax subtilis. The sequence continues at coordinate 11,354 of JAOBYK010338911.1, read as the reverse complement.
TATTGACTAAATTTGAGTGGCATAATTTAATCAATTATAAAGACCTGTTCCAAGTAACTACAAAGCACTCAACTGCGTCTAATTAGACCAGTGTTTGTTAAATTGATTATAGAAGTATCTCTCACGATAGGTAATTTACTCTGCGTCCAAATTTGTAAATTGATAGATATCTGAAACGTAAAAGTTTCTTCGACATCTGATGGTGCTAACTAAAATTCATCTTTTTATTTGTACAACTTTTTCTTAAGAAATATTCGGATATTGATGGAGACTATATAGAACTTTGCGTTATCATGGATGAAAACGAGAGAACCTCGGAGGAAAAGTTAAGAGAACCAGATAAACCAGTACTCTTGGACAGTCGTCAGTCTCAGGAGACAATTCGTAGCTTGGCAGATGAAAAAGAATTACTAGAAAAGCGACATAGAGAAGAGATGGAAAAATTGAAAGAAAACTTCGCGAAAGAAGAAAAAATTGTTTTTGAAAAGCATGATGAGCATTCTAGTGTTGGTGCTTCTGGGAGTTCAATGGTGGGCCATTCTGTACAATCAAGTATAATGGGTGATAATGCAGGGCACAATGACCTGGTTGGTTCCAGTTATTATAATGATCATCCCGATGGCAGAAATACTGGCATTGTGCGCAATGGCGGTACATCTGGTAGCTATGCAAGTGGTTCTCATACTGGAACTAATGTAAATGGTAAATTACATGGAAAACATACAGAATACAGTGGGACTTCATCTATCCCTCTGTATAATAGTTCATTATCTAACATGACACTCCATGGTACTTCACCTAATACAACTTATAATGGTATATCGCCTGGCCACCAAGCTGATGATATTCACCGTGCTGGCATGAAAACTACCCGCCCTTCATGGAACCCACCTATTTACACTCATAATTTATTTCCATCTGGTGGCAGCACCATGCTCAAAACTCCGTCTGGTACTAATGTCTACGACGGGAGTCTTGAACTGCGAAATGGTTCCTCAGTAAGAATAGATACTGATAAGTTAGCAAGCCAGATACGACCTGATTTGGATTTAGAAGACAGACTTGAACAACAGCGAGAATTTTTACAAGAAAGATTCGCTGAGGATAGAAGATTGTTGAGGCAAAATATTGAAGATGGGTTTGTAAGAAGATATGAAGAGGAAAATCGGAAACACCACGAAGTCGTTCAAAGTTTACAGAAGAAAATTCTAGAATTGGAATTTCAGCGAAAAGAAGTGGAAGTGAAGTGGAGACACGAGAGGGAATCTTTGGAGTTAAAGTTTGAGCAGCAGAAGACTGAGTACGAACGCAACTGTAGTAAACTGTCTGAAGAGCATCGGAACAAGAATAAGGCGGATTGTGAGGCAGAAATGTTGCAACAGAAAGAGACATATGAAGGTAGACATTTAGGTATCTCTTTAATCTCACCTTGACGGGTAAAATCGTCTAGCATTAGACAGAGTAGCTTACCAAAGTAGAGTGCAGTGAGGTGTATTGCTACTTAGTAGATTAACAAGAGAAATTCGCAGGCTTTCCACTTTTTTTAAAAGAACAATGGTTTATAATTGTTACTCTTGTTGTTTTTCAAAGGTATTATCGCGAAACTCAAGAATGACGTGAAAGCTTTGACCCAGCAACTTGAAGAAATGAATGGAAACCTCAAACATGAAAAAGACAATCTTGTTGCGGCGTTTGAAAAAGAAATAGCAGATTTTAAAGAACGAACGCATTTGGAAAAAGAGAAATCTGATTCAGAGCTCATAGCTAAACTACAAAGTGAAGTAAATTTGTTGACTGCTGTAAATAAAAGTTTTCGCGAGGAAATTAATAATAAAGAAAACGAAAAACAAGAATTGGAAATTTTTATGAAAGAAGAACGGTCTAGAATCGAGTTGAGTTATGAAAAACAAATCTCTGAAATTGAATCTCACTTTGAAAACGAGAAACAAGCGATGATATCTCAACATGAACAAAAAATTGGTGCACTTTTAAACGAAGAGAAAAACAATGTTGTTGAGAACTCCAAAAAGTTGAACCAAGACTTACTAGCACTTCAAAACGAGAACGAATCATTGCGAGAAATTGTTGAGAAAAGCTATAAGATTGAAGAAGAAGCAAGTCAAGAGCGTAGTGAATACGTACAAAGTTTGATTAAAGAGAAAGAATTTTTAAAGACGCAAGTAGAAGAACTTGGCGGCAAGGAACCGTCAAATCATGTCAGCCTCGAGGAATATGATAGTTGCATAATGAAAGCAAATAGTGAACTCAAGGAATCGCAAGCAACTGCTGAGAAATTGAACAGAGATTTTCAACATGCTCAGAAAGAGAATGAAATTCTTGGAAAGAAAGTGGAAGAATTGCTGCACGAAGTGAATGAGCTGAAAAGAGAAAATTTCAATGGAAGTGCTATGATGGAGGAGAAAGATAGACTGTTGACTGAAGTTGCTAAATTGAATGCAGAAATAAAAAAAATGTTTGAGGATATTCAAGAAAAAGACCACAAAGAGGTTTTACTGAAAGAAAAAATGAATAAAGTTGAAGATTCTTTACAAGTCAAAGAAAATGAAAACACACAAATGAAGATTGAGAGATTGGAGAGTCAAAATAAAGCAACAATGTTTGAAAGGCAAATTGAAGATCTTAAAAGTGATTTATCTTCAACAAGGCGTAGGAGAGTCGAACTTGACGAGGAGAATTGCGAATTAAAGAAAGAGAAAGCACAAATTGATGGAAAACTTGTTGTCTTACAGACGAACAATGAGGATTTAGTCCAAGAATTGCAGAAAATGAAACAGAAAGCTTGTAAACTTGAGGAAGAGTCGACCGCTATGAAATTAGAAAAACTAGAATTACAACAAAAACTGCGCTTGTCTAAGATGCACCCGACGAATCACCAAGTGGTTGCTCGAAGGTTTAGTGGTGACAGTGACAGTACTGGGTCTGTGTTAACAAGCGATGAAACTGGAGAAGGAAGAGAGACGGCTCGAGAACAGAGGAAGTATAGTTTGGAAAAACAAATTCAAAAGTTGAAACGTGAGAAGCTTGATTATGAAATGAGCGTTGAACATTTGAAACGAGATATTGATTCGTTGGAAAAAGAAGCTTTGATCCAGATTGAACATAATATAGCAATTTTAGCTGACTTTGTTTCAACAAAGAAAGAGTTTGAAAGAAAAATGGAAGATTTAAAGCGAGAAAACGAAAATGTCGAAGAATCTGTTATGAAAATACGACATGAGGAAATTGGTAGGTGGTAGTTATTTAAGAAATATCTTGTAATCAAAAGTAACAGCAGGCATCTATTATTGGTTCTGTATTACTACAGTAAGAAAGTGAAGTACATAGCTAAAGAAAATTTGTGCTGTTTGTCTGAGTCGAACTGAAAAAAGGTTTTTCAAACTTTTTCTAGGTATCAAAAACGATATGGTTTTGTTACGAAAACAGGAAAAGGAACTAGAAAACGCCGTTGAGCTACTCCGCGCGGAAGAAGAACGATTGCAGCACGCAAGCAACGCGGAAACACAACGGATAAGTCATGAGCATGAGATGAAATATGAAAAACTTCAACGAGAAATCTCGGAGCTGGAATCCTCAAAGAGTGAGCTGCGAAATGAAATTGAGCGATTAGAGAACGGTGAAGCAACTATGCGATGCAATATTAACGAAATACAACAGGAAAGCCAGTTGTTGTCGCAACGAATTTCACAAATGAAGGAGTCTGTCCAGGATATTGGACGACAGAGAGTCTCATTTAGCGACGAAAAAGTAATATACTGTACTTTGTCATCGATAGTGTTTGTTCAGTAGATGAATTAGAATGAAGGTCAGGGATTGTACTTGTTTATAAACATTGAGTTATTTAAAGAAGAAGTGTAATATATCTTCTAAAACAAAAGATATATTTTCATTAATTGAAAATGTCTCTTGGATTTCGCATTTTCCCTCTAGACTTCCGACGACGCTACTTCCATAGGTTTCAATGCCCTCACGGACGAAATCTCGAAGCTACGCCGAGATCGTGACGATCTGATCCGAAGCGTGAATGAACTTGAACGTAAACAAACGAACTTGGGTATTAGTGTTGAAAGTGCTGAGAAGAATCATCAGTTGTGCGAAAAAGAAACGAGTGCACTTTCTCGAAAGAGAAATGAATTAGAATCCGTGATATTTGCTCTGAAAACTGAGAAACTTGAGTTAGAGACGAGAATTGCCGAGCTCTCAGCGACGAGCGTCGAGAATAATACAAATACCCAACAGAAGGAGATCGACATGCTCCGAAGTGAGCTGGAAGTAACCCGAGCGAGCTACGAAGATATGCGATCAATGTACCACGAAGCCCAACACGAGGGAAAAAGCAAGGTAGTGGACAATGTCAGTTTTAAGGATAGCAGGAGGTTGAAAAACCTCGGTACCAGGGTTAAAAGTTACTTGGAGACAAGGTTAGGTCTTACATATTTCTTTCTTATATTTCAAGGTAGAGGTTGTTGACACTGAACTCCGATTAGCTGAAGATAACTTGATGCGTTTGAAACGAGAGGGACTGGAACTAGAGAAAATCATCTCAACATTGCTCCGTCAAAAGACTGAGCTCGAGTCTGAAGTAGCTATGATGATAGACTCCAGATCCCGCGAAGACAGAGATGCTAGTGTTCTCAGAGAAGAGAGACTTCACCTTGACAATGATATTGAGAGGCTACGAAATCAGGTCACGGAAATTCGCTCAATGATGTCTAATCTGGAAGATTCCAAGACTACAACCAAACATGAACTAAGGAGTCTGGAAACTAGAAAAGAGCAATTAGATAGCTATGTTTCCGGCATGGAAGCTCGGCTTATGATTGATCAATCAAGTCCTGTCTCCTGGACTGCTATACCACCGAAAGAGTAAGTCTTATGAGATTATGACATTAAAGCTAACTACTAGCAAGTCTTTTTTCATCCTTATCCGTTGTTTATGTTTCATTGTTTAGCAGTGTTTGTGTTTTGACTCCTCGCGATGACCTGGAAAAACAACTTTTGAAATTACGAGAACAACTGTTGTCTCTGGAAGCTGACTTGTTCAAATTGCGCAAGAAGTCTGGAGACGGTATTGATACGACGAGCTGTTCGCGTCATAGTGAGGGTGCCTTAGGGGTAGCTGGAGTGAACGATGGGTGTATGGGTAGTTCTGTTCATACTAGAAAATTCATAGGTACATCAGTTGGTGATATGGGATTGCTTAGTACAATGAATGTTCCCAGAGGACAAAATGGATACAGTGAGGGGTTACAGCAGGATATTGATGGTCTTGCGCAACAGAAATCTGTGTTATCTAGTGAAGTCCACGAAATGAAATTGAAGAAGACAGATTTGGACGCACAGATTACGGATTTGGAGTGTCAGAAACTAGGTTTGGAGCAGTCAGGAAGACTGGTGATGAGACCGGAAAATGAACTCGACGTTGAAGGAAATTTCACTGAGGAACATTCACTCAAGGTAAAAGTTTCCGCAAATCTTTTGAAACAAAACATTGTTGAAAAATTATTGGTTACAGTATCTGGCAGATAGAATTAACAAAATATTCTCTGTACTTCAGATGGATTTTGTCGACTACAGTGTAGAACAAATGCAAGATTTGAGAAAGAAAAATACGAGTTTGGAGGATAAACTTGGAACTTTGGAGAATCAGTTGCATGAGGCGAGGGATAAGATGGAAAAACAAACATTGGATTATCAAAAAGAATTAAAGTTGATTCAAATTTCGGTTAGTAGAGTCTTTGCAAGCAGTGAACTTTCCATTTATTTTTCATTTGTGGTAGTATGGCTGTCATTCTGAGAAACTCACAATGATATTACACCTTTTGCTAACCATTAACGCAAAATGTTCATTCATTTGTGCCGAGCGTTAGTTCAGTAAAATCACTGGACATTCAATAACGCCATACTAAACTTCATTAAGTATATTAGCTCAGCTAATGAAGTTTAGTACGGCATTATTGAATGTCCAGTGGCGTTATTGAATGTCCAGTCCAGTAGCGGTATTGAATGTCCCCTCTGAGCTAATGAAGTTTAGTACGGCGTTATTGAATGTCCAGTGATTTTATTGAACCAACGCTCGGCACAATTGAATAAACATATTGCACTAATGGTTAGCTAAAGGTGTATTAGTAAATATATTCTTCAATTATCTTGTAGCTGATGTCCCAGAAACAAAATGAACCACAATATAAACAGCTCGGTGTTATTCTTGGCCGTTTAAAACAATACATTGAAGAAACAAAACTGTCAGCAACTGACAAACTTTATGACGACATTAAAAACGACATTGACGCTTTAAACAAAAAGGTGAGCCTGACTGAGGATATAAAGTCAGTGCACTCTTGTGAACCCTTTTTATAGATATAGTAAATTCCATCTTTCTGGCATTAATTCTTGTGCAATACAAGAGTACTATTTATGCTTCAAGGTTGAAGAAAACAGTGAGAAAGTGGAAGCTATACAAGCAGAGAATTTGAAAGAAGAAGGGAATTTATGTGAAACAAAGAAAGTTGGACATTCCTTTGATGAAATTTGCGCTCATGTAAGTAGGTCACTTTACTTCTTCACCATGCACTAGGTTACATGAACACGAACAAAGAAAAAGACAATATATTTTATCGACATATTTCTAATGCAATTCAGTTGATCTGCCAGATTCAAGATGCAGAAACGAACGTGGAAAGATACAGCAAAGTTGTTTCACGTTTACAACAAGAGAACACTGATCTCATGGATATTGTTGCCAGACTTGAAAAAAGATTGACAGCTGCAGGCAAATCACATCAAGTATTGCAACGAAAAAAGATGATTCTACAGCAGTTGTTAGAAACGGTTAGTGCTAATACTGGAGAGGATTTGATTAAACAATCTAAGTTAATTTTCGAGCTAGATAAAGATGTCACGGTATGAACTTGTTAAGATGCTTTGTCAATGGTATGCTAAATTTTGCACGCGTTAAGAATGCATTTTCTTATTAAACATAAAAGCAATTTAATTTTTAAAATATTTAAAACTACTATGAACACGAAACAGCGGTATTAATTTAAACTTATTTATTTTATATATTCACTATTTTGCGCTAGAAATCGTTTAAAGTAAATGAGTAGTTAGAGAGGGATATACTTATTCTAATATCCATAGCTTTTTATAAAGGGTAATACTAATGAAATATATTGGAAGAACTTATCAAGAACTTAAATTCTTGATACTTTTAATTTAAAAATGGTTAACTTTGGATAAATTTAAAGCTATAAAAATGAGAATCACAATTATTAAACATTAGAGTTCCGACGTAAACTAAATTGACTTTATTTGCTACAAATTGCCACCAGTTGGTGATTGTTACATCACAAGTCTAGCACGCGATTGGTTTCCCAATGACCCAGCGGTGATCTGCCATTCGACGACGCATGCGTACAACCCTGGAATCGACCATTGCTGCCTCATTCTTGTCGCGAGCGTCTGAGTCCAAACGGACTTTCGTCAACTTCAATAAACCAAGATTTCGCGAATTTGCATCAAGAGAGTCTTGTAGTCCATGACCTCCAGCCATTATGTCCTGTGCCTCGGGCAACTGGGTACCAGGGTGTCGCTGGAACACTCGGACCATGGGACGGTCAAGTTTCTCTCGTGAGGTCAAGTCTGAATAAGCCACTGGACCCTAAAACATAAGTGAGGAACTTGATATTATAGCTTTTAGGAAACCAAATCTTTGAATTCTTTACAAAAGTAGCTGTTCAATACTCACCAAATTATAACCCAATGATAGTCCAGTTTCATCAAGCCACCGCTGACCTCTATTTATTGCCATTCTTGTTTGACCTGAACTCACTTGCAAATGTTGCTAAAGCAAGAAGAAAACATGTTAGGAGGCTTAAGTGAACCTATAACACCAGATCGGAAGTTGATTAATATTGTTAACTGAGTTCTCTCTAATCGTACCTTGATGTTAACTGTCTCAGCAACTTTCTGGGTCAAACCATAGTTGACAGAAGATTGTGTTGAATGCTGCAAATGATTTGCATTCTCAATTACTTCATTCACACTTCTTCTCAAGCCAGCTGAAGCCTGCCGAGCTTCTAGTGCGCAAGAAATAGAATCTGCAGCCTCAGGTGTGTAGGGTCCAAGAGGCTCAACTGGAGGAGTCGGGAGTTTTTCCAAAAGCTGTATTTTACTTCGGTGTGGTGACCCTTTTACGGAACTCACAGCTTGACAAATGAGGTCTGTAGCTTGAGATCTCTCTCGAAGGACGGCTGAGAGCTGTTTACGGCAACTATCTAGGTGGTGTAGCTGTTTTTGTACACAGCGAAGTTGACTTTCCAGGGTTTTCTTCTGTTTAAGAAGACTGTGACGTTCGTTAGTAAGCAAGTTATCAGCACCGTCTTGTAGCTAGAGGACGAAATAAAAAAATGGTAACGCTTTCCAATGCCTTTATTTGTGCGTCGTAGCTCATGTGACGTCAATGAACGCGAATCGAGCGCATCAGCTGTGCAGGGTAAGACCTATAGAACGAAGTACGCAGGTGCTAGTGGGTAGCATGGAGTAGCTGTTCCATTTCGAAGGAGAGCTTTAAATTTAATTAAAATTTTCAGACAATCTTGTAAACAAATTTCATCAAGCAATTAGATATATCTATTGATATGTCAGTCAACGCAAACGTTAATTATAGACAAAAATTTGAACTGTTCAAACAGAAGTGACAAATTAAATTATATGTAACAATGTCTGTGACAAATGCACAGCGTCTGTGCTACTATGCTACAGTAAAATGAACTGCTTTTCCTCAGCGGCGCTAAACAATTCCTTGCCTGGGAATCGCTGGACCAAATTGTGGAATTCAAAATATAAACAATGCCAAACTTCAAATAACTATTTGATCAAGTTGTCGTCCAGACAACAGCACGTCATCGATAAACGTTAGCGTTGCACACCTTTAAAATTTGTAGTCAGTTATCAGCTTTGCTCTGGCAGTACTAAGTTATGTAACTTTATATATTTATTCAACATTCTGGATAAAATTTGGGATTGAATTTCAAGAGGGTTTAAATGATCACGCGTGCCTACTTGTCAGCACCAAAAAAGGATGTCGGAGAATTTTAAAAAAGTCGTTCGAAAAAAGACGAAAGACGAAAGTCTAAAACCCTTAATGGTTCAATCTATAGTATGAAAACTATAAGCGAATGTGTTCACTCGAAGCGTCAATATAGATATAATATTGCTTATCTGCATTGTGGCAATTTAGTTGTAATTTAATGATCCTTAATACATTGATTCAAGTAAAGTAGGTTCCTCCTACAACAGTAAGGGCTGATTCTTACTGGACTTCTAGGAAAAACAGTTGGAAATGATAGAGTTGAACTTACTCGTTCTCTCGGCGGCCGAGTAGCGCGCACTTCGCACGATCTTTGATTTAACATGAGATCTTTTCTAACATGTTCGATAGCTCTTTCTAAATTCTCTTTGCCACGAATCAATGATTTTATTTCTTTATTTGTATCAAGGAGACTTTCGCGTAACTTCACCACAACTGCCCGCGTTGCTCTAGAATATGCTTGAATCCTAGCATTACTTTGCTGGATGCAGTTATCTCGTAGAGTTGGCAGTGGATCGTGGTGCTTGCCTAATTCGCTAGTACGTTCACTTCGCTCCATGACCGCTTTACCAAGTTGTAAATTTTTAACGCTAGATTTCTTCCAGGAGTTAGGACCTATGGTCGCTCTTGTAACTTCCATTTTGTCACTTTTCTACTGTTATTCCTGCCCGGCTGCTCCTTGACAATGCTACCAAAGGCGAAGTAAGCAAATGCTGTTTATTGGGAAATGTTGATTACAGACTCTGTTGCTATGGGAATGAAACCACGCGCGTGATTGCGGCAAATTAATTGCATACACTTGAATGCGCGTGCGTCTTAATTGGCTCAACCTAAATTACACGACGTTTTTGCATAATTTTTGATCATTCTTATTTTAAAACGATGTTATTTCAGATTTATCGCAAGTGGATAGAACTAAACTACCTTCTTTGCTGGCTAGATGGCGATTTTAAAATATCAGTTGAATTCAAACAAACTAACCGTTTCACTAAGCTTACACGAATTATACCATAAATCCAATATGGCTGTCGAAGGTGAAAAACTAAAATATAAACTGGCTCTGAATACGACTCGAGATATCAAAAGTCTAGTCGACAATGCTTTTGAAAATGCAATGAAAGAAAGTAGCTCTCCAGAAAAGACAAAACTACGTGAAACTTTGGTGAAATTAGAAAGAAAAATAGGGTACAAATACAATGTTTACTATTGCTTTCTGATAGACCACTTGGAATGTCTATGTTTTCTGGCAGGACAAACATTCTGAAGTGAGGAAGTTTATTGTTTTTGCTGTTGTTTATGGTCAGTCAACCAGTATCTACTGCCAGACCTTCCAACTTTGTGACTTGGAAATGAGTGAGATTCAAGGGAAATCTAGCTAACTACACGTACACTTACATTGTGTGAAATGAAAGATTATACTTATTTTATATTTGCTTGCAAAGAGAAGCATGGAAACAAAAAGCTAAGTTGCTTATTACTTTTTCAGTTTAGCATGAGAAAATGTGAGGGTCTCATATGCAACAGGTCTGGTATGCAACAGTTGGCAGAAAGATACAATCAAGAGGAGGTGCCATAGCTATAGTTCTTGGAAGCCATAAAGACTAGAGCAGCTTTAACCTCTCGTCCAGGCACTGTTTAAGATATCATGCTATATTTAGCTCACATAAAGTATTGATTAGTTAGCAAGAGGCTCGGAAAGGTTGTGGAGTAATAGAAGTTGTTTTACTGTAGAATGTAATAACAAGTAGAACAGCACCTCTCTCTTTTCCAGGTAGTGTTTAAACTATAGTGGTGTATATTGTGCTTTCATGAAATATTGAGAATTAGCAAGAAATTGATAAGGATGAGGAAGAACGGAAGTAGTTTTGGGAAGCAATAAGGTCTATAGTAGCACCTGTCTCTTCCTCAGGATTTATTAAAGTGGTAGGCGAATCTTGTAGGCTTACATGAAGTATTGGTCAGCCGGAGGGAAGCTCGATAAGGTTGAGGGCAATAGAAGTAATTTTGGGAAACAATAAAGACTGAAGAGGCACCTATGTCTTACCCAAACCACCTAAGCATATTTAAAGCTAAGGTGCATTATAGTGGGCTTACATGAAGTATTGACCTGCGGTAGAAAGCTCGATAAGAAGTAACGACGATATATACAAGTGTTTATGAAAGAAAAACAAAAAACCCACCTCGGTCCATGCATCCAGTATTACTTACAGATCTACCCCCGGTAGAACTGCTGGATCGTTGCATG
>JAOBYK010338800.1:0-17629 GCA_025434845.1 Phenganax subtilis | reverse complement strand
CCCGCGCGTAATAGAAAAATATACAAAATTTGCCAACTTTGCACGGCTATATTTTCCTTATTTTAAAACATTTCGCAACCAAATTTGGCAGTTTTACTAACTTCAGGATGGTTTTTGAGGCTGTGGTAAAAGATTTTTCTAGGTCAAAATTTTTTGAAATTTTGTCTATAAGGTTAAAGGTCCATTGTGAGACCGAAGGTAAGATTTTTTCAGTATGGAATGACCTAGACGGTAAGTAACTGATACTATTTTCTGAGCTAAGTTATTGACCGCTGACCATAAGGATTGAGCAATCCACTTGTATAGAAATTAATGTGATGTCCCTCAAGGTTTTAAATATTTCAATCAAACGTTTATTAGCTACGTACAATTCATACAGTATCTCAAGTGCTGTTTGGTCCATTTTTCTGTTCGTATTGTTGATGATAATAAGTTATACGTTGGTTTTATCTAACACATCGCTCGATTAAAGAAGTGTGGCCGTCATTTTCTTTTTAAACGTCTTTTGTTTTTCATTCTCATTTACTCAATTTTTTGCCGTTTTGCTTTTACTTTGTGGTCTAAAGAGTGAGTTGAATTGTTTAGTTAATCATTCATTTTAAATTTCGCGGTCAATGAAGCTTGCGCAAACTGCAATCTTTATAGCAATTTTAATTGCTATTGCAAACGGTTAACGTACAACTGCAGCCGTTTTGATTTCGCTGTAATTTTTCAAAAAAAAGTCAATCTTCAAGTATCTAATGTGTGGGAATTTTCTCGATCAGTAAAATTAACCCCCAGCTCCTTGAACCTGTTTTTGAGCAGGTGGAATTTTCCATGCGGAAAATAAGTCTACCAAACTGATTGGCTAGCCACACCTTTCGGCGATTTCGGCGCGAAAACGTCCTAAGTGAACCAATCACAATATCAGTATTCGTTTGAGGTATACACCATGTATTTTTATTATTGCAAAGCTTTCGGTCCGTTAGCCCGGACCTGTTGCACTGATGAAGGTCCGGGCTAACGGACCGAAAGCTTTGCAATAATAAATATACATGGTGTATACCTCAGACGAATACTGATATTAGTGTTACTTAGTTGGGATTTTAATGAACTTTCTAATCATTTTAGGATTGCTGATTGTATTTCTGTGATTTTGCAAGAACTTGGTGACAATGTTGTTGAGGAGGGAGAAGACAGGAAGAAAGATACAAGTAAAGCTCACTCTGCACAAAATATATTGTATCTATTTACTTATTCTTGTCATTATATACACAATTTGCTTTTTAGGTAGTCTTGTGTTGATTATTTCTCTTGTTACATCAAGTGTTAGAAACTGTTTTGTAAGTACATTTCTTGCTCATGTGCTAGTACTATTGCACCATCCTTAAAACTTGCAAGATATATATCAACAAGGAAATATTTTTGTTAATATCACTTTTTGAATATGATTTTTAGTACTGCGATTCAAAGCTGCAATGTCTAGACGTGTTACTTCAACTTGCACAGCACTTGAATGATGAAATGATTTTGGAAAGAGTAATACCATATATTTTGTATCTTGTTGGAGATAACACACCAAGGGTGCGAGTGATGGCATTGCATACTTTGACACAAACCTTACAACTTGTTCAAATGTTACCTAAGAATGAAGGAAATATTTTCCCGGAGTACATACTTCCTGCATTATCTGGTTTCCCTGATGATAAAGAAGTGATTGTTCGTATAGCATATGCTGAAAATATTGCACCTATAGCAGAGACTGCGCTCAAATTCCTTGAGATGGCTCAATTGAGCTACATGCAAGAGGGAGTGGATCAGAGTCTACTACGTTATCAGGTATGAGAGGCAAAGTCTGGTTATCATCAGGGGCCGCAAAAGCACTTCAAAAGGGGGGGGGTGGCACTAACCAAAAGGGCTCGTGACTATTATGTGTACAAAACTCCAAGTGGTCTGAAGCAGTGCAATTAGTACCTCAACGGGGGAGGGGGGGGGGTAGGGGGCACTTGTATCTATGAAAACCTCTTTAGTTCAATTGTTCCTGAAACATGGCATTGCCATGCCATGAAAAAAGGATACTTTCATTCCAGAAAAAGGGCACAAATTTCCCCTGATACAAAAGGTGGGGTAGGGGGGGGGCACTTGCCCCCAATGTCCCCTGGTTCCACGGCCCCTGGTCCTCATTCGTCAATAGTTTATCAGTGATGTTCTCCAACCCATTTTCAGTGATCAATGAAGAAAATGATTTTTTTAAGAGACTTACCTTTTCACTTGTTTAAAAGTACGAAGATTTTTAGTAAAAAATGCTGGTTGAATTGTGTCCTTTTGTTATCTAGGCTAGTTATGATGAAGAGTTACAAGAGCTCCATGAATTGATTCAAAGAAAAGTAGTGAATCTTCTGAGTGATTCGGAAAATATTGTGAAACAGACGTTATTAGAAAAAGGCATTACTAGATTATGCGTGTTTTTTGGAAGACAGAAAGCGAACGATATCTTATTATCGCATATGATCACTTTTCTTAATGATAAACAAGATTCGCATCTCCGTGCTGCGTTCTTTGATAGCATTGTTGGCGTTGCCTCATACGTTGGATGGCAAAGTTTGGCCATGTTAAAACCTCTTTTACAACAGGTGCATTGTTTTTTTGCCCATGGTCTGATATCACATTTGACCAAACTAAGATAATGAATTTTTCTTTAGGGTCTCGCAGATACTGAAGAATTTGTGATTTGTAAAGCTCTCGACGCGCTTACTTGCCTTACAGAACTTGGTTTACTGCAGAAATCGACGTTATTTGATTTTACTGACGAAATAGTCGTTTTTCTCTGTCATCCGGTACGTTTTTGTTCACAAATAACAAAATATCTTGTTGTTTTGCGACAAACTCAGTGAGCTTTTCGCGTGATTGTCATCGTGTAGCTACAATCCGAAGGCACTTACTAACTGTTCACTCATCTACCAGTTACATCCCGCAACAAAATGAAGTAATGGACAAAAACGTTTCTGTGAGGAATTGTCTTCATGTTTCTTTAGAATATGTGGATTCGTTATGGCGCTGTTGGTTTTGTTGCAGCCGTTACTCGCTCCCTTGATCTTGTCGATGTTCATTGCAAACTTCTACCTTTACTTGCGCCATTTGTAAGAGAAAGAATACTTCAAGCTCACGAGGACGTATTATTGATCAGTGTTCTTAGGGAACCTGTAGCGCGTTCCGTCTTTGATTTTGTTTTACGTTCTGAGCAAATCACGGCGTTTTTCGACAGGTAAAAGATGTGCAAATATTAAACTATATATATACTGTATGTGTATAATCTTGTCGCCCTTATTTGTCCTTTTTTTAGCCTTCAAGACAGACAATTGATACGGAATAAGCGAATGGAAACAGATTACTCAAGAATTAGTGATGAAAATCTTTCTCGAATGTTTCGTAAATTGAATGTCTTGGGAATAAATGATGAACAGGAAGACATGTTAATCCGTCTTAAAACTGTCATGTTGAAAATACATCGCTCAAAAAAAATGTAAGTACTTTATTTAACCTGCTTCGTGTTCTCTTTTTTTCATGGTCTTTTGCTCTCAGACTTTATTTTGCCTTCAGTGTTTTTCTAGGGAGAATGTCTTAGAACGTCTATCTATGAGGAGCTTGTCTTTTTTTAGAAGTGCAGAGAAGAATGAGTTAGGAGAAAGAACACCTGGGGTTGTTGAGCTGAAGGGATTTGATATAGTGCGACGGCATGCTGATCTTATTGTAAAGAATGAAGCGACAATTTTGCAGAGCAAGAAGAAACTCAAACAACAATATACTTTAGTGAGTCATTTACACGTTTGATTTTCAACTTCATAGAATTCTGATGTATTAAAGATTAGCGTCATGTTACCAATGATTCGCGTTTCATTTTCTTAGAATTCTGAGTGGAATCAGATATTTGGTAACATGAATGAAACATCTCCAAGTTCCCCGTCACAAGAAAATGTAGTAAAAAAACCTTTGGGAAGATCGGTCTCATTGCCCCCAGTAAGAAATGGTCTAACTACTAACTATCTTTCTTATATCTTCTATTTTTACCCGCGCGGGCAAAGCAAGTGTGCGCGCTGGCCGCGTGAGAGAGATAACATGCAATGTAGTAAGAACTATCAATTTTTTTTTGTTTTTTAGTCAAGTCAACCTAAACCGCTCACAAAGTCATCCAATGACGATATCCAGTGGAACCCAATTCCTGCTCGAATAATGAAGAGTAATACAGAGTCTGTGCAAGCGCAGCGATCTGCACCGAGATATAAAAACAATCTGCATGCATTAGTGCGACATAAAAGAGAGCTGCACACTGAGGGTAATTACATTATTATATTTTATATTTGTTTTCACAAAATCTTTAAAGCTTTGTTTTATTTAGAGGTGAGAACGAGAGAGCTTATCGAAGACGTTATTAATACGAATAAAAAAGGACAAATTAGGTAATGCTGTATTACACATACACTTTACGCTTGCTTTCATTCAAAAAATAAATATTTTTTTACACAGGCGACCAAAAGGAATCTTACTCATTCATCTTCATGAACACAGATCAAGTGTAAATAAGTAAGTTGCTTGCATTATTTTAAGTCAATTGTTGTGAATTCATTTTGTATGGTTTCTAAGGCTTGCTGCTTGTCCGAATTCTTCGTTGTTTGCTTCTACATCTAACGATGGCACAGTGAAGCTATGGGATGCTCGGCGTGTTGAAAAACAAGGCATGCTCGTCAGATCTTGCTTCACATTTCAGTTTGAACAACGATCTTCGCGTAAGTATTGTATTCCGCCATTTGTTGATCGTCTTGTATATGTATTCTATCAACTTTCTTCAGTGTGCATTCATCTGTTTTTGTTTTTTTTAGGTGGTAAAGGATTAGTATTTCTTCAAGGAGAGCAATCTTTAGCTTGTGCTTCAGACAAAGGCGATATCTACATTATTGAGTAAGAATTACTTTAATTTCTTTATTGATTTGGTTCCAGAGATAAACTAGTTTTTTTATTTCGTTTTTAGTCCAGAGGTTCTTCCGAACACTTCGCCTACGCAATGCTCTCAGTACAAAGCTGTTGTTAGTCTTAACACAAGTTTGGACACAACTCAAGCTGATGATGTCATTGACATGCATCAGTTCGACACAGGTTCATGAAAGCTTACAGTCGTTAAAAATTATTTAGAAAGAAAAATATGTTTGTTTTTTGAACTACAATGACAGAGCAAGCCTTTCTTTTCATTCCATCAAACATTGCAAATCAATATATGCTTTAATTCCATCTATCTCACAATCCATTCTTTCCTTGTAGCTTCACACAGGATTATAACTTATGCAACAGTTCGTGGATATATTTGCGGCTGGGATATACGAACAGCAAGGACTGTTTGGAAATTACAAAATGATCCTGCGTTAGGTAGCGTTTCTTATTTAAAACACTTTTTGAACACAACAAATCCATATTATTTAGATATGACTTTAAATAGATATGTTGAACTGTGTTTAGGTGTGATCACCTCATTCGTCGTAGATCCCTCGCAATGTTGGTTTTGTGTTGGGACGTGTAATGGAGAATTAGTTTGTTGGGATTTAAGATTTCAGCTGCCTGTTGCGAGAATAACACATCCCAGAGGTACATTATCCCATTTCAAATTATTACTAATTGTTCAATGATAATCATTCAAAAAAACGTGTTCAAATTTTTGAGGAAAAACTGTTTGTTATCGGCTTGAAAGTTTTACTGTCGCACCGCGCTCCAAGATGTGAGGTTTGATCTAGGAGTGCTTGGCGTGGTAATGCATTTATTTGTCATTTAGGTGCGCGTATCCGTCGTCTCTCGGCATCACCATTGTTACAATGTAAACCGTCTTGGGTGACTTGTTCTGTTGATGGGAATAATGAAGTATCTGTATGGAATTTGGAGACTGGAGCTTGTGAGAAATCTCTTTGGGCAAGTCATGCGCCACCACTTTCTCAAACACAAGTATGCTTGTTAAAACTCTTTTCTTATCTCGAGAATGATGGCCTCCTTGCTAGTCGCTCATCTGTGAAGACTACTGGTCTGTTCATTTAATCTTTCACTCGAGTTTATAGCGATGACTGGAAGAGCTAATCAGAGATTACTTGTTTTTATTTACACCAGGTTTCTCCGCATTCGGTCTACGGAGTGTGCACCAGTCCCCCCGAGAATGGTCAGTTTATTCTAACAGCGGGCTCAGATAGACGTATTCGTCTTTGGGACTTACAGTCTCCTAGGAATTCTAGAATTGTGGCGGGATCTTCGTCTGATAATCTCAGTGATGTCGTCTTGAACTACACGTACGTACTTTTAGTCGTCGTTTATTAAAGCATCTTTCGTCAATTGAGTTTTTCATATTGTTTGTTTTAGCTCACGCCTTATCGACGGCACGGAGGTCCTCAGTGAAGTCTACTGTAAATCAAATCAAGTCGTCACGCAAGATGACGTGCCGAAGCGAGGTCCTGATAAACCACCCACTGGTCACCATGATTGTATTACAGATTTAGCGTTCGTCACCAGTCCCCAACATTTGCTCGTGTCCTCAGGGCGAGATGGCGTCATCAAAATTTGGAAATGACTTCATTGATAACCAGCTTAGCAGCCGTTTTCCGGTCGCGTTGAAAACTGATCGTCATTCTGCGCGGATTAACGTAGGCACACTTACCCGGTGGGATATTCTTAATGATAATTTCCCCCGAGGTTGATTTCCCGCCTTTTGAAATATTGGTTTGTGATTGGTGGATTGTGAAGGAATATGTTAATATGTTATTGAGTGAGCGGGCGAGGATTGACTGCGGAACATTGAACGGGTTTCTCAATTGTCAACACTATGGAGTAATATTTAGCGCATGGAATATGTTCACCATTTTGTCTTGAAATACCTACAAAAATAAAGCACGTTTGTTGCATTTTTTGTGATAAAGAAAGGACGTTCCAGTTTCGGATAGTTCTTTGTTCTTGTACGGACGATACGAAGAGAATGTTTGCGGAACTCTAAACTGCAGTAAATGATTTCCAAATGCAAAGAACAAATGAAGGTATATTTATATAAAACTTCCTGTAACACTTATTGGCTTACTATAGTGCATACTAAGCGGTCTTTGTTTTGAAATAAAAGGTAGTTCACTTGCGGCATTCAGAAATGGATTTGAAGTGTTCTGTATACATGGTTGCATCCTGTTCTTTTCAAAACAATATGCCGGCTATAAAAAAAATTCAAGAGCTCTCGAGCCTCCACGATGTTGTGTGAAAACATTTTGACAAATAGCGGGTATCTTTTTTTGAAAATGTGTACACAGAAACGGGATGAGACTCGTTGTTTATTCTGTATTTTGTGAAATATTTACAATTATGAATCTCCATTAGAACTCGCATTAGAACAGTTTGTTTGCTTTCTGTTTGAAATTTGTGAAATCAATGTCAGCTCTAAATAATCTCAATATTTTGTGAATTGTTTTGCATGGTGAATATTTGATTGAAACGTAGTTTGATTACATCTGAATTAGTGCGAGTTTCAAAATGATAAATATATGAAAATATTATAATCCCTATTGCACGCTTACAAGAATGCTTCAAGTGTATTCAAGTGCATAGAAGGCTAGAAAACAATATCTCATGACAATTCTCTTACTTATTGATCATAATCCACAGAAATAACACGCGTGTTTTCATGCAATGCAGGAAATGTTGCCTTGTATAACTTCAACGCATTGTAATATTGTTTATTTTAACAAAGAAAGTAATTTGAAGTCGTTGTTCTCGAAAGCAGAACTAGCTGTTTTGACAAATATCACATTACACGAGTCAGACATTCACAAGACATCAACAAATTAAATTACATCAATTGTTGAGCTTGGAAAATCCAAAGATTTTTATCTCAGATTATGCATTAGACAAAACAAGTGGTTGGTGAATAGTTTTCTAAAAAAACAAACAATTTTACTGGGCTTCTCAACACTGGAATTTTATGTATTTAAGATGTGAGTGATTAGACTTTTATTTGAAGACTCACATCAGGTATTAATTTGTGAATATTTGCATGTAATTTATGTATTCTGTGTTTTTAGTTTCACCTTTATGTCAAGGAAGATTGTGCAAAAATTACTTAGTAAAAGCCTTGGCTTCGAAGGTATTAACAAGCTTTAAACTTGCTTTATCTTCACATAACTGATCAGTGTCTGTCATCAACTTAGTCAAGGAATCCATTTGCCAATTCAGTAGATCTTTTCAGTAATTATGTCAGCCATGTAAATCTGGTGGAAGAAAGGCTGTGGGGCCAACAATACTGAAATGGACATTTAGCTTGGCCTCCCTCTCATGCAACTGTGATATTTTTACTAGAAAGGTCACAGTGAGCAGTGAGAATTAGTTGATGTCAAATACGAAACTTGTTGCTGTTGCACTGGGTTTATTATTTGCATTTTAATGTTTGCCTCTTGTAGGTATGCCATCATAAAGATTGTCTAAGTTCCAATAATGCACAGCCACTTGTACTTTGTCTCGATTGTGATCGAGTCACCCATATTGGTATTTCAAAGACACATGCCCGTTTTGATATAAAAGGTAATTGGAAACACTTTAAGACTGTAATTTGTTATATCTGTTAGCATCATAGAAAGGTTTACTAGCTTTAAAATTGGCATAAAGACACTGTTTTTAAACTCACTCTCTTATTGATATATCTGATAATTTACTTCTGAAGGCTAGAAATGTGTTAGGAATCTGTAGGTGAAGTAATATTACCTTGCATTTATTGTGCATGGAGTCTGTAAGATTTGATGGGTGTTTTCAGGAAATGAAGGCTTTGAAAAAGTGACGTCAAGTAAAATAGCAGAGTCTGATTCTGGTGCAGAAGATGACTTTGCTCCAGTGTAAGTTCTCATATTTTCTTCAATTCCCCAATCTAGTACACTAACTTCATAAGCCTTAATGCATTTTCATAGAGAAAAATCGAAAAGTAAAGTCCAGTTGAGCAGGCGAAAATTCATGAAGTTAACAACAGACAATTCCAAAAAGAAACCTAGAAGGCATAACACTGATGTAATGTTGCAATTATAAGCTACTAATATAAATAACAATTTTTTTAGGGTACCATTTTCACTATTACTTTAACATGACATATTAACTACAGGATCCTGGACGAGAATTCATCAGATTAAAGATTTACTCTGGAAGTGCTCCTGAAGAATTTAATTTAGAGTTGATCCCTGCTTTGAAAGGAAAAACATTGAAGTAAGCTTTGTGTTCAATTCTTCTCTTTAGAAGACTACTCTAAGTAGACAGAAATATAGAGTGAAGCATGCAGCTGTGTTAATTGGGAAGGAAGCAATCTTTGGAGCAATGATTGTTTTACAATTGTCTTGTTCTACATTTTTAGAGATTCACTTGAACCAATGCTAGAGAAATACAACATCACTTTTGAAAGTCATTCTTTATTTCTTGATTCTTCTAATACTCCACTACCTCTGGCTTTTGAAACATTTCCTTTAAGTGGAAGTATTCTTCATGTTCGAGGTGAGATGAAATGAAATCATGTTTCCGCATTTCAGCAATTTTAACTTTATAGAACATGTAATTCACATAGATCATTCCAATGTTGACAAGAGAGTGAAAGATATATCGAAGAACTTTGAGTCACGACCTGAGCATCCATTAACAAGAACACCATCTTTTGGCAAGAAGAAAGAAGAGCAAGCGGAAAATTATGATGAAAAAGAAGCCGAAGAAACAAATAAAGTTAGTTCTTTTTAATCATGATTGACTTTTAAACTGGCAAGAATTTCTTGTCAATAAGTAAATTGTCTAGCTTTGAGATGAGATTATTTGCTCTTTATGAGGAAAATCATCTGATGCTAATTTAAGTGTTTAATAATATAGTATAAGTTAGTTGCACTTGGGTACATTGCATCTTAGTGTGTCAGACAAAGAGTTAGTAATGTTTTTGGTTTTTGATTTGCAATGTGTTTAGAGAGGCAAGAAGTCTGGAGGAACAGCATCAGTGGAAAGCATTGAAACTCAGAAAGGAAAATCAACAGGAATTTTAACTGGATTTTTTGCAGGGAATCCAAATGTCCTTATCAAAGATAAGGTGAGTTTAAACTTGGAATTAAAACGAGAAAATATATTATATACGAATACCACTCTTTTTCTAGAATTCAACCCTATCAAGGTCCCTTCCAGAAATATTACAGTACTTCACTGTGTATGGATTAGAAGTTCAAGACTCAAAGACCTCGAATCAATCAAATGAACAACAGTTTTATTTGGTAAGGATGAACTGCTCTTTTCAATATGATCCAGGATAAATCAGGGTTCGAATCGGTGAAGAAAACTCGACTCGCAATTTTTTTTCAAGGAAATATGGGAAATTTTTAAGGAAGTCTTGATTTGAAAAAGTGGAAACACTGTCTACGAAAAGCGTGGCGAAAAGTCGAAAACAAAATCACGGCCGTCGCGAGCACTGGTCACGAGTTTAGAATATCCATTTCCATGATATTTCATAAGGGACTTCGATGTTTTTATGGGAAAAAACGTACAAAAGTTTGAAAGCAATGCATTCTACTAAAAACCGACTCACGAAAAAATGCGTAAAATAGAATTTTCGATTCGCAAATGGTCAAAAACGACTCGCAAATTGCGAATTGCGAGCAGCCAATTCGAACCCCGATAAATTAAAGAAATGTTTCCATTGCTAACTATAGGAGGAGTCTTGGATTGAACTGGTGGAAAATTATGAGGTATTTGAAATTGTTTGTATTTTCATTCATCCAAATTAATAACTATTGATAATTATGCTAATGTTATATATACAGGATCTCAATAAGAATGTTCGTGATCAACAAGAAGCGATTTGGGAATTAATGTCAACAGAAGTTGCATATATTAGTAAGCTTCAAGTGATTAAAAAGGTGAGAAACATTATTTCCAGAAAACTGCTTGAAATTTAAACCCGCTTTGTAATTGAATATTAACTTTTTTAGATATTTATCCTTTGTCTGAGAAATCTTCAAAACGAGGGCTATCTTAATGAGGTTTGTCATATGATGAGTTAATTAATCGGTTCATTGGAATAATTAATTGTTCGAGTTTGTTTTCTTAACGGTGATTTGTTGCAAGTTTTGCTCACCTATTATTCTGCCTGTTGTTTTAATCGTGCAAAGGTTTTTTTTTTCAGATTGATCTCACGAATTTATTTAGTAATATTGAAGAAATTTATGCAGTGAATGTCTCGTTCTGGCTTAGTACATTGAAGCCTGTCATAAATATGGTAATTATTTGCTTTTAATTTTTAATCAAATTGAAAATTAGGAGTTGTGTAAAGTTGATGTTGTTCGTTTTCTCGAACAGGCAAGACATACCAAGAAATTATTAAATCCTTTTTATATGGCAGACGGCTTTTCTACGGTAAGTCAAAATAGTCACTGCCTTCCTAAAATGTTGTTAGTAGCTAGTTTTTAACTTGTATTTTGTTTGTATTTTTTAGTTTGACAATCAGTTTGAACCTTATTTGAAATATTGTATGCAAGAGTCAAGTTGTACTCAATACTTTAAACAAAAACAATGTGAAGATGAGATGTTCAAGCTTTACGTAGAGGTGAGATACTGAGAGCACTCACTTCTGTTATTAAAGAGTCTTCGGAAGACAAAGTTTTTATTTGATTCTAAAAGAAGAATATTTAAGACAAGAAGAGAATATCTCACGGTCGATGGGCTAAATTATCCTCCACCTTTTTTCCCGGGTTGACGGACCGAAAACTTTGAAATAATAAACAAACGTGGCGTATTCTAAAACTAATATTTATATAAGATAATATCTTGATAACAATTTTGCTAATATGTAATTTGAAACTGTCGTAGTTCGACTCTTGAAAAGATTGTTACTCTATTATACGATATTTTTGAGCATAAAATGTGTGCTTAATATATAGTCATGTTTGCTTTACAGTGGTGTGAAAATCGTCCAGAATGCAAAAGACTGAAGTTGAGTGATCTACTTGTGAAGCCAATGCAAAGATTGACCAAATATCCTTTGTTGTTGAAAGCAATTTTAAAGAAAACTGTTGACGAAGAGAAAAGAAAAGAAATATTAGCCATGGTATGATCTTGGCATGCTTTAGAAATGTGTGTCCCAAATTTCTCCCAGACATTTTCAACGATTTAATTGCCTAAAAGAGTCCTTTTCATACATGATAAAAACCCGTTTTCAAAAAAATTGAAAATTTTGCGTGTTGAAAGTTTGAAATGTGCCACAAACCGTCCAAAAATTGTCTCAAGTTTTATCAATCGTTACAGTTAATGGAAAAAAAGTTATTTTCAGATCATAAAACAATGTTTTTAACAATTGAAAATTGTAATTTTATAACCTTTTCACGGAGCTCTGCGAAATTTCCTTTTTTTTTGCATTTTCTAATTTTTGTTTTCTTTAGATCTCTATTGTGCAAAATTTCGTTAGCAAAGTTGATGGAAGCATGAAAATACGTCATGAAAAGGAGAATTTAAGTAAAGTTGCGATGAAAATGGAAAGCTATTGGCCTTTAGATCCTGTCAGTGATGAAGTGGAGAAGGCAAGAATTAAGTTCTCATATTTCCAAGATAAAGTTTTAGACAAATTTCATGTTTTATTTTGTCAAACATTGCTTAATTTTCTGATTTTGTTGAAGTATTTTTTTAACACCTAGGTTCTCATTGATAATTACTGTGAATTTGATCTTTGTCGTGCGATGCCTGGTGTGTGTGATGAACAACATCGATGCCTTCTGTTTAGTGGGCCTCTTCGCCTTCATGAAAAACAGGGCAGAGTAAGTTATTACATGAAGTAACGAAAAGATACTGCTGACATTCTATTTGCTTTTTTCGTTCTTTCCACTGAGCTATATATCATCACTGGAGTACTGAATCAACTTTTGGGGTGGAGAGAGGGGATTTTCTAACGTGTTTTTTATTTTGAACTAGATGGACATTCATGCTTTTCTTTTTACCGATATGTTTTTACTAACGAAAACGAAGAAAATGGACAAATATAAAATCATAAAATCGGTATGCTGTCACTTTTCTAATAATTCGCATTATTTGTATCACTGTATTCAGTTTGTTTTTCTAGCCGCTTCGTGTTGACAAAATTCGAGTGCATGTTCTAAAGGATCCTGGTACGTTTTTGTTGGTTTATTTGAATGAATATCGTTGTGTTGTTTGTGCATATGTGTTGCAAGCGACGACGACAAGTGTGCAAGCAAAGTGGATTGAAATGATTGACAAAGCAAAGGTAAATACATCTTGGGGGTTTTTAAGCAATTTTCATAACATCATGGCAATTGACACAACTTTATAATTCTCTTTGATTTTTCAGAACTTGTACCGAGCTGTTCTTGAAAGTGATGGGAGTAAATGTCTGACTGTTGACGATATTCCTGACAACAATCAATCGCCGAAACAGACTTCTTGGAAAACTTCTGTGGAATTCCTTGACGGTCCTAACACGTCATCGCCACCAAGGTTACGACGTCATTTGTCGTGCTCTGACGGAAATCTTGCCATCGCTGGACTCTCGGATGCTTCTCGGAGTGCCATTCGTAGACCGTCGTCTAACGAACGTAAAACGAGGAGTCGACACGAGCAACGTCAATCGGGAAGTGATGGTAGGATTACGCGATCTACTTCCGACCCGCATAATAAACCAGCCCGCGAGGATGTCCTGCACTCACTGTCTCGATCATCGTCAGCAAAACAATGTGGCGCTATTGTTGAAAATGATAATTTGCGCATGTCTACTGAACTCGAAATCCCACGATTAACGACGAGTATTTCCGAAGTTGATCTGTCGGAAAGTGTAGACATGGATGAAATTCAAATGTGTTTATCGCCAGAAACTGAGCCAAATGTTTTTTTAAATACGGCTAAAACAGACAAACATTTAACAAGTAATGATGTAGAGTCATCTGAGAAATTGAAACTTTTACTGGCTGAGAAGTTCAGCAAGTTATCTGACGACCAGGACGCTAAGGAGTCTGGGAGGGATTCTCCGAAGTCAGTTCGCGAAAGCACGAAGCGCAGCTCGAGAAATCACGCGGAACGAAAACGCGTGCCCCGAAGTTCGTCTGTTGAACGCGCGAGAAAACTGGGAGAGCGGAGGCCCGCGGTGGACGTTGGGCTTGGAGACACTATGACGTCAGATGGCCGTAAGTCAAAGGTTGGTCGTTCTTCATCGTCAGGTAGTCGGCAGCTGCCGGATCCAAGTCAAATATCTGGGAAGTCACGTGTGAAAACAGAAGGGAGCGAGGGAAATAGTAACGAGGGCAGTAGTGACTCAAAAGATGATCTTGGTCAGACTAGTGCCCAGGCTCCACCTATTAAGGCACCGTTGATAACAGGTTTGACGCTGACCAGTAGCAATGGCTCAGATGTTTCTCGGAAACGACTTCCAAGACGATCGTCACCTGTTACGAAGTCTCCACAACCGTTGAGAAAGTCCATGGATGACCAGTTGTTAGAACCACGCACATCTCCACCATTACGACGAGCAAAGAGCGAGACAGATACCCCCCTTGACTCTCTACGTCATAAACATTCGCGGAAAAACGGTGAAAAATCTACGAAGAGTCGAAAGAATTGTGAAAAGGACTCAGTGCTGCGAGCTTCTGACAACGACACTGACAAACATGAGAAATCGCGATCCCGTATGCGGAGATCGACGACGGATTCCGACCTCGCACGAATGCGCACGGTCGATCTCGACACTGGACGAAGATCAAGCGATGAAACTGGAGAACTTTTACAGGATGAGAAAAATTTGAATTCTACGAATTTATCAGACAATGGTAATAATGCCGACGATAAACCTCGTAGACAGATGAAGAAATATCGGGGACGTGAAAATAGAAAGCTTGCGGTGCCTTATGGGAAAGTGTCTAATGTTGCTGATGAAAATGTGGAACTTACGACATTGGAATCATCGTGAGTACTCCATGTAGTTGTTTTGTAGTCTTGATTACGTATCTTCCCGCTCGACCAATCAGAACTGAGAATCTTAATTTGTGCCAAAACACTTTTTTGATGGGGGCCTTTCGAATTTAAAAAGATATTTGATATTTATGAGGAAAATGTGTTTTAAAGAGGTTTTTTGGTTGTTTTTAGTGAGTATGTGTGATATGAGTTGTAGGTAGAATATTTCAACCTGAGGTATGTATTCATATAAACATTAATTTATATTCATTTATAAACACGTTAAAGTGTGTGGACCTAAAAGAAGTTTGATTTTTACTGAACTATCAAGAGTTTTGTATGATTTTGACAAGAAAAATATAAAATGCACGATGTGATAATTAATGACTCGCGGATGATAATATTTATTATTTATTATAAATTATTATGACGTCATGGATGACGTTTACATTCGGCGCCTGCGATAAACTAATGGTATATACCGCTTTGTTTATTTCAAAATGGCGACGAAAAGTTGATCTAGTCGCAAAACAAAAACTTCAAGATGGTTAGAGTACTTATGTGCCATAAATTTTCAGGGCAGAAAGTATTTTCTGATGCGTATGAACCTACTGCAATTGCTTATTCAATCTCGAGAGATTTGGTATTTGTAACCACAGCAAAAGCTCATGTTTATGTTTACTCTTTGATAGAAAATGGCTTTCCTTTACTTTATCAATTTCCACTTTTGTCTGTTGCTACTCAACTGATTTTCAATGATACAGGAGACTTTATTTTGAGTAAAGAGATTACAAGTAAAGAAAAAACTAGTCATTTTACTGCCAGGATTTATTTCAATTGGTCAAAATGGTGCGAAAAACTTGTTCATCAAAAAACTAAAATTATTCAACTTGGTTTTTCCTTGGGCAAAAGTTTTGCTTTAGAGCCAAATATTTTTACTACGTTAGAAGTGCAATCCCATGTTCAAAGTTTAGCTTGCTGTCGTGTCAGCAGTAAGTTAGCTGTTGCCGCAGAAGACAAGGTGTCAGTGTATATGCGCTGTATTGAATGCCCTTTTGATTTTCAAAAACTCTACACTGTGGAAGCTGGATTTTCTATAGACAAAGTAGTTATATGTGAGCAATTTGTGGCGTTCACTTCTACCAACGAGCTTCGAGTCTTGCAGGTTTCAATGCGGGAACCTTTGCAGGAATGTTCGTCAAAACAGAGGTAAAGTGTACCTTGTTTAAGAAATATCTTTATTTAGAAATTTAATGTGATTAAGAATTAGATTAGTTCGACACCGTATACAGTTAATTCTACACAATTATTCAAGTAATTGGAACAGTGTACAAAAATAGTTAGAACGACAAAGATCGTTGATTAGGTTAATTAGAACAGTGGAGATAGTTGATGTGAATAGGGGAAAATGTAGAGAGTTTATTTATCAACAATTGTGTTTGTCTGTTTAGAGAGGAAGTTGGTTTAAAAGCATCATACAGCAGCAGTTGCAATCAAAGAGAAGTGCTAGATGAAGATTTTGTTGTGTGGTCGTTTGAAAGAGAAGCATTCTGTGAAGAACAGAATGAGCTTGCATTGTTAAAAGATGAAGTACCATTTGTTGATTATTCTCAAGATGCTTGTGAAGTCTTGGGCCCTGTAGACCATGTTCACGGCCACCCGATAAAAGTCCAAGCACGAAGAAATGATATCCATCATGTAACAATGTTGTATCAATATTTTCCTCCCGATAGTGAAGAAATTCATTCATTGCAATTGATGCCTTTTTATGCGCAAGGTATGCTCTCTTCTTTATTAAACTTAAACTCCATTTTGTATTTAATCTATTGAGCAGCAATGCACCTGGCCAAGTCATGAGTCTTATGCTATCTGATGTCCTTACTTGCAGGGTGAATTAAAGTCTTGCTTATCTTAATAGTGAGTATTTTTGGTATTTTCCAGATTTCGATGATAAACAGACACCTAAAATATCAGGCATGATTTGTTTTGTTTCTTCACCAAGCAAAGGATTTGTATACAACGTGTTTAAAAGGACGGAGCTCATTGTGCAATGTACTTACACAACAGAAACAACAACAGCTGCAATCTGCGATAATCTGTTGTATGCAGTCACTAGCAACACTCTTGAAACTTATCTTCTTCCAATATATTCTGCGGTAGCAAAGGATATGAGGCAAAAGTTAAATGATGCGCTGATTGCAGAACAAGACGTATCACTTGGTAAGAATATTGCCTCTGGTGTCTCGATGTCTCATCCATCCAATGCTCCCAAGAAACTCACGCATTTTGGGTTTCCTGTTTACGATTTGGAAATATTACAAAAGGTAATTCTAGCGGTTTGGATGCTCTCCATGTATGGATGATTGAAAACTGAGCAAATAATTTTGCAGTCACAGGAATCACATATTGCTAATAATGTTGTAGCAGTACTAAGCTTATCATGATTTTATTCCTTTAGCCTTGTCCATCTCCATCTTCTGATATGTGTTTGATTGGCATTCATCCATTCCCTGGACTTAGTTGTGTCCTTGCTTTTGGGTCAAAGATTTTGTTGTTGTCTCATACCAAGATAAATCCATCTTCTAAGAAGCGCAGGTAACGTTTGTTTACAAACCACTAAGGGGCTGTGCACACGAGCGCCGTTTTCAAGCGTTTCCAAAAACGTTTCTGTCTCGTTTAGCGTTTTAACGCT
>JAOBYK010338689.1:0-17635 GCA_025434845.1 Phenganax subtilis | reverse complement strand
AAGGGATCCCTGAGCCTTACTGTTTTCGCACCTCGCCCCGCGGTGAAATGGGCGCAGCTTTGTTTGAGTGAGAGCCGTTCGTTCGGCTTTTGACGAGTTGGCACCGGAGCCTTGCGTTTGTGCTCGGTGCTTCCATGAGGGCTTCTGAGGTGGACGAGATGGCGGACTTAGACTACGACTTCCATGGAGATTTCGATGACGGCCCTCCACCTCTCCTACCTCTGACGCCTCCAGCACCCGAGCATGCGATCCAGGATGAGCCCGGCCCCTGGCGTTGCTTGAGGTGCCATGGGCATGAGTTTGAGCAGCTAGAGAATGGATGGAAGTGTTCTTCATGTGGCTCCACTGACTACCACAACGTGCGCTACCCCACCAAGACGGTCACTCCCACTGGCACTTGGATGTTTGTTCCCCATACTGCAGGTTCCTCTCCTTCCTCAGCACCTTCGAGGGCTTCGAGAAGATCTAGGAGAAAGAAGAACAAGCAGAGGACGTCAGACAGTCCTCCAGATGGTGGAGATGACTTCGACTTGGAGGAGTCCTACGAACGTGCGGAATCAGAAGCCTTGACACACGACCCGGTGATCGAACCATCACCGGCACCATCCAGGACAGGCAAAGCTCCTCATGCCGGTCCTCCCGGCCCTTCAAAGCCTGGTCAAGGACCAAAGAAGCCTACAGGACCTGGTCTACCTCCTGATCTTCGAGAACCAGTTCATGCGCCGGTAACCGGCAAGGCTGGCCCTCGACTACCACGACCAGCTGTCCTACCCCGACAAGTCGATTCAGCACTACCCGATCTACATGGCACCAACATGAGCTTCACTGGTGGGCAAAAGAAGAAGGACGATGACTCCGACAAGACTGGAGCTTCGTGGAATAGCAGAAAAGGTCCTGAGCCTGGGATCAAGTGGAAGACCGGTCAGTATCCACCGGTCCCATTGTGGAAGTATGATGCCAGTGACTTGAGGGCCTTCGCCAAGTACAAGAAGAAGATTGAGATCTGGCAATTGCAGATGCGGCCATTTGCCTCGGGAAAAGATCAGGCGCTCCTGCTGTACAATAGTCTGAGCGGTGAACCTGAACAAGAACTTGAACACCTCAGCGTGGACGAGCTCTACGTCGAGAATGGCGTGGCCAAGATCCTCGAGCTTTTGCAAAAGCCATTTGAACAAAGACAGATCTACCAGAAGCGTCGCTTCCTCCAGGACTTCGAAAACATGCGCCGCTTCCATGGCGAGTCGATGCGGGCCTATGTCCTTCGATTCCGGAGGGTGATGAGGTCCCTGCGGGCCGTCGGCATCGAGATCACGGCAACCTTCGACGAGGAGGCCCTCGGCTCCCGCTTGTTGGACAGGAGCGGGTTGAGCCACTCCGACCAGCGGATGGTCCTGATAGGTACCCAACAGAGTTTGGCCTTCGAGACCATTGCAGAGACCCTTGCATTGCAGTGGCCTGAGTTCCGTCCACCTCCACCGATCTTCACGAAGGAAGGTAAGGGCACTGGCAAGCATGGCAAGACCGCATCATCATCATCGACTTCATCGATTACCAGTTCGACGACATCAACGGCACCGTCTTCTCGCTCTTCCGGAGGAGGAAAGGGCTATCCGCCCAAGAGGGTCTTTGTCGCTGAGACCTTGGAGGAGGAGCCTGAAGGCGAGGACTTGGAGGCCGCTGATGGAGACTTGACTCCTCCTGAGGCGGACGAAGAACAAGATGAACAGCAAGAAGGCAATGAACCTGAGCATGCAGAAGACGACGACCAGGGAAACCTTGAGCTACAAGACCTGGCCAATGTCCTGACAGTGACGGCTCGCAAGTTGAGCGGTGTGACGTTGGGCCGCAAGTTTACCACCGGCGGCAAGAAGGTCAAGAAGACCCCTGAGGAGCTCCGCAAAGTCACGCATTGTTCAGCGTGCGGAGCCCTGGGACACTGGGCTGCCGATAGTGAGTGCCCAATGAACAAGGGCGGCAAGGGATCCAAGGGAACTGCCAAAGGCTCTTCGAGTTCCTACCGCTCCTCGACCTTTCAGCCAGCCAAAAAGGGTGACAAGCCGCACCACGTCAGCGTAGTCCAACACCATGAACATGGAAGCCTGCAAATCACCGATGAGCCCGAATCCACCTATGGGATGAGCTTTACTACCTATATGGTCTCGGTCCCCTTCACCATCCATGAGATCAAGAACAACACCACCGGGGAAAGCCTCGCAGGATTCATGGTTTTGGACTCCGCCTGTCAGCGAACTTGTTGCGGTGAGATTTGGTTTGAGCACCACAAGAAGTTTTTAGAGCACCACTTCATGGCTTGCCACACGATCCCCACCAAAGACATGTACCAGTTCGGAAAGGGAAGCCCTACGGTCGCCACCACTCGTGTGTACATGCCCACGGTTTTTGACTGCAACCCCTGTTTGTTGGGAGCTGGACTTCTACCAGAGGACATTCCACTTCTCGGGAGCAACAGCCTCATGGACAAACTTGGAACCATCATCGATCTCCCGAATCGGTCCGTTCGTTTTACCAGCCTGGGTTGCACTGTTCCTTTACATGTCAGATGTGGTCATTTTTGTATTGCACTTTTTGACGTCGTTCATCACGAAGCAGTTCACTCATGGCATGTTTGGAAAGAGTTCACCAGCCAAGAGCTTTGGCATGACCCTGATCCTGAGCTTCTTTTGCCTCCGAAGCCCATGAAGGATCATCTGACGATCATCGCCCCCAATTCGGAGCCCGGCCATGCAGTCGACGCCAGCACCATGGCTGATCCACTGGAGACGAATGGTGCATCGCCTGAACAAGTTCAAGAAGAACGTGTGGATCATGATGGCCGCGGCAGTGCGCATGCACATCATGCCCAGAGCATGGTTGGCAGAAGCAGTTCCACCAACAACGGACGTGCCCCCTCATCCAGACAAATGCGACCGCAAGGACATCAAGAGGTACGGCAACATGCACGGTCGCTTCGGCAAGCGCCGCAAGTGCATGCGGACATGGAAGTGGAACGAAAGCAAAGAGGAATGGGTCGTATGGGCTGGATCGGCAGGCTACTCTGCACGGTCGTCGCCATTGCCACTACCGCCCTCCAGCAAGGAGAAGGACACCAAGGTTCCGAAGGGCATGAAGGCAAAGGCAAAGCCCAAGATGAAGAGGAGAACTACCACGAAGCCAACCACTTCTTCCACAGCGGCTTCGAGCGCCAGCACGGAGACTCGTTACTGGACCAATTTCCGGGAGGAGTTCGACCTCAAGATGGACCACTTGACCCCGGAGCAGGACTACGAGGTCTTCCAGATTTGCGAGCAGGGTTCACCACTGGATCGGGAACCTCACAGCTGGGCGCATCACGCTTTCCTGTACGAGGAGGGCTTCCGGCAGGACAGGGAGAAGTTGGAGCGGGACGCCAACATCATCCGCGTCCGGAGAATGGTGAACCTCGGGGTGATCCCGGAGGAGGCTTTGTGGCAGATCGAGGACTGGGAAGAGGAGGACAGTCTCGATTGGGGACTTGTGGACGAGATGGAAGAGCCACTTCCCATCGCCTCGACATGAAGCCTGGCACAGCCAAGCGGCTCAAGGGCGATATGAAGAGGGCCATTCAGGTCTACACCGTCGAGAACTCCACTTACCAGACCCATCATGCTGTTCACCGACCACCTCCTTGTGTTGACCTATGGGAACTCTTTGCAGGTGAAGCCAGAATGACAGAATTGGCTCACCAATACGACCTGAATGCACTCCAACCACAGGACCTTCGTTACGGGCAGGATTTCAAAGATGCCTCCACGAGGGCCTACATCATGGAAAAGGTCAAGAAGTTCAAGCCGTGGTTGATTCCTATGGGTGTTGACTGCCGCCTTTGGAACCAGTTCTCCATCAACCTCAACTGGTCCACTCCTGAACGGCAAGTTCAACTTAAAGAACTCCAACGGCAAGAACGGCCCCTCGTGCACTTCGCAACGGACGTCGCCTTGGAGCAGTACAAGAACGGCCGTTACTTCTTGATCGAGAACCCCCTCCGATCCACACTATGGCAAGAACAGGCACTACAAGAACTTCTTGCGCTACCAGGAGTCTGGTCGACTACACTGGATGCAGGTGCCTATGGAGCGGAGGTTGATGGCCAGCCCCTTTGCAAACCTATGAGATGGATAGGCAATGCTCCTGGTATGGATCTTGCCCTTCATCGCAGGCTGGACGATTTGGAGAAGCAGTACTGCATCCCCATTCAGGGCACGATCACCAGAAAGAGCCAAGTCTACCCGGACAACCTATGCCGGCAGATTTTGCAAGAGTTGCGAGCAATAGTTTTTCAGCATGAGCCCACTCGTTTTGGACGACCACTTCACCATGTCCTTGCTATCTCCTACCCCACAGCGGACTTGGATGCTTGGAATGACATCTCCAACTATATTTCTGGAGCCTATGAGCGTTCCAACAAGAGACCGTTTGACATCCCTCTGGACACCGAGATGGGCAAGAGCATTCAGCAGCTCTTCAGGATCAAGGCCATAAAGATACAAGCATGTTTTGCCCCAACTTGCCGGAGGATTCCGGCCAATGTTGATGAGTACTTCACACGTGCCGCATTCCTGCAGTAT
The DNA here is from genome assembly GCA_025434845.1 of Phenganax subtilis. Taxonomy (NCBI): domain Eukaryota; kingdom Metazoa; phylum Cnidaria; class Anthozoa; order Malacalcyonacea; family Clavulariidae; genus Phenganax; species Phenganax subtilis. The sequence continues at coordinate 13,031 of JAOBYK010338689.1, read as the reverse complement.
GCGGACAAGACACGGGCAGTGGAGGTCGAAGACCTCGACGAAATTCAATTCCCAAGACAGCGCTTCAGCAAGGCAGTAGAGATTGCAGTGTTCGCCTACGGCTTCAGGTTAGAGGCCCCTGAACATCGAGAACAAGCCCAACCAGGTGAAGACAAACCTGCCATCGTTCCAGGGCTCATGACTGATGTTTCTTTCGACACCAAAGAAGCCCTGGACCCAGTGATCAAGCGCTCAGTGGCACGGTTGCACATCAACTTAGGACACCCTTCACCTCAAGAACTTCTTCGTCTATTAGCCTCACAGGGTTCAGTACCATCACTGGTCATCAAAGCAGTGCAAGGACTAGTTTGCTCCACATGCCGTCGGTTGAAGCCACCACAAGAACCACGACCAGCGTCTATGCCTTCTATGGTCGCTGGCCAATTTGGCGATGAGCTTCAAGCGGACATCTTCTATATCCGCCTGTTGACCGGCCAGTCCTATCCGATCCTTGGAGTCATTGACAGAGCAACCGGCTTGCACATGGCCGGACTGATGCCCGACAGAAATGCTGACACCGCCTTCCGTGTTCTGGAAGAGATCTGGTTGAGGCCTTTTGGGGTCCCACTCTTGTTGAGGTGTGATCCAGACCACACCTTCAGAGGCAACTTTGAGAATAGACTCCAAAGCATGGGATGCATGGTTGAGCATTGCGCCCCAGAAGCACACTTCCAGATCGGCATGGTGGAGAGGCGCAACGCCATCCTGAGACTGACAATCGAGAAGCTAGTTGACCAATTTGCCACGGTCGAGCCCGAGGACATCCCACGAATCCTCATTGGAGCTTGCCACGCAAGCAACAACATGGTCTATTCCAGAGGCCGCTCAGCATATCAAGCAGTGTTTGGGAGGCAGCCTCGCCTTCCCAATGACGTCCTCTCTGACGACCATGTCCTCTCGAGCTCCACCCAGGCCTTCGACGAGAACTACAACCCCAAGCTTCGCGCAGAGCTCGTGAGAAGTGAAGCCCAGAAATGTTTGCTCGACTTGAACGCGAGTCAACAGCTGCGGAGGGCACTGTTGAGGAAGACACGGAACACCGCCATACCAGATCTTCAACCGGGTCAGCGCTGCGCAGTTTGGCGCTGGTCCAAGAAAGGTGTTCGCAAAAGAGGAGCATGGTTGACCGCAAGATTCCTGTCATGGGATCCAGGCCATGCTGGCAAGCAAGCATGGGTGAGGTTGGGAGCTTCGACGACGTTGGTGACCGCAGAACAGCTCCGTACAGCTCATGGATTCGAAGACTGGACACCTGACCAGTCAGACATAAAGGCATTGAAGAATGCGGCTGAATCCTTTACCCAGCACATGCTCGAAGATGAGAGAGGCGAACCTCCACCAGACGGACCACCAGAAGAGTTGGCAGATGCACCACTGGAGTACGATGCTGCTCCACCGCCTCCAACGCCATCAATGATGGTTCCAGCGACACCGGCCCCAGCAACCGCAGCACCTGGAACACCGCCACCAGTGGCTCACCAGCACGCAACGGCTATCCACGTCAACATCGATAGCCCTACCAACATCCATCACCAGCACACCACGGTGCAGATGCAGAGGTTTGGAGACCTTCCCAAGTCTCTGAGCAGATCCCGACGACACCATGGACCCTACACCAAGAGTCCACCACTTCCATCGCAGGCCGCTTCATCCCTCAAGGGGATTAGAACGCAGCCGGATGAAGTTGCACAACAAGCCTCACAGGCAGCACTGGCTGATACATCAGCACTTGCACCGGCAGCCGAATCTTCGGCACCACCTTTGGCAGACAATGCCACGGCCACACTGGGCCATACATCACCGCAGGGCACACAGTTTCACCAACAAGCCATTTTGGCAGAGGACCCGCCTGCCATCCCTACTACACCATTCTCATCCGAGAATGAGGGACATAATGCTCTACACCACCAACAGGAACATGACACAGTGGTAGCAGCATCGGCAGCTGCAGAAGCACATGGCAGACACTCACAAGGTCCACAACATTCGGCAGAACCTCCTGGCATACCTGTTGAACTACCACCGGACACAGAGCAAGAAGCAGCACAGCAGGAACCCCTGCCGACATTACCACAGAAACGACCGTTTGACAGCTTGCACACACTCTTGCGCGAGGCAGACGGCACCATTACCACCATGAACCCAACATGGGGAGGCACACCACCACAAGGGTTCGGCAGAGCAAGCAACAGGTTCCACAAGATCTACCTCACTACACAGCAGAGACAACAAGACGTCAACGGAACAAGCAAGCCAGCAGAAGAATCAGACACCAGCGCAGACTCTGACGAGTCAATAAGCACACCAGCAGACAAACCCAGCAGGAACATGACACGACAAGAAGCCAAACAACTGGACAGGGAAATCCCCTGGAGGCAGATAGCATCCATGCCAAGGCCTTATGTGGAGAAGTTCCTCGACTCCATCATCAAGGAAGCCAACAGCTGGTCCGAGTGGAGAAGTGTGAAGCCGCTGACTCGAGAAGAAGCCCAGAGAGTCCTCCGCGACAAGATCCTCTCCAAAAGGATCCTCAGATCCAGGGCATGCTACCGTGACAAGAACGTTGGTCAAGGCGAGTTGAAAGCAAAGTGCCGCATCGTGTGCCTAGGCCACCTAGACCCAGATCTAGAGCTTCTAGATCGGTCAGCTCCCACACCAGGCAGAACGACTGAGATGCTGATGCTGGCAATGATCACGGCCGGAGCAAACTGCGAGCTGTTTGAGACACAGCTCAAATGGCACTCCTGGACGGCAGACGCCGCCACGGCTTTCCTGCAGGGACAGCAGCCCTCAGAGCGCCCCATGGAGTTGTACATGTACCCTCCAAAGGACGGCTTGATCGACATGACACCATGCTGGTCACACCCTCTATACAAGGTGATGGGCAACATTTATGGCCTGGCAAATGCACCGGCTTTGTGGTGCAATGAAGTAGTGGCAAGACTGACTAGACTCCACTACACTCGCCACACTTTCGACCAAATGCTGTTCATCAAGCGTGAAGGTCAGCAGATCGTGTCAATGATTTTGGTTTACGTTGATGATTTTTTGGGTGTTTTCAGGAGCGACTACAACATCCAGGAAGTCAAAGATGCCTTTGCCTGGGGCTCCTTCCACGACCTTGCAAACAACGTGGTCACATTTAAGGGCAAAGAGTTACACCTCCACCAACTGGAGAATAAGCGCTGGAAGCTGAAGATCACCATGGCCAAGTTCATCAATGGCTTGGACTCCGCCAAGCTCCCGAGAGGAAGGACTTCCAGTCCGCCAGAATTGACGCCTCTGGAGCACCGTGAGTTCAGATCGGTGTCAGGCTGTTTGCAGTGGGCGTCCACACAATGCAGGCCAGAAATTGGAGCTGTGGTCAGCCTGTCCAACCAAGGCAAAGAGACCACGTGCCATAACCTCAAGGACCTCTATGACGCCATGAGCTACCTGAAGAGCTCCCCACATGAAGGGCTCTTGATGCAAGACATCCCAATGAACCAGAAGACCGTCATCGTCACGTTCAGTGACGCCTCATGGTGCAACGCCGCTCGAAGCGGCTCACAGATCGGCATCCTCATCGGCATTTGCCCTCCTGAGGTTCGAAGCCAGCCCACGGCTTTCTCGCCTTTGGACTGGAGGTCTTGCAGGGCGACCAGGGTCTGCAGATCCACATTAGCGGCCGAAGCCTCAGCAGCAGACGAGGCCTCAGACCGAGCGGCCTACTTGAACATGGCCCTGTCCGAGATCCTCTTCAATGGCCCGGCTCACCGCCTTGGCTCCATGGTCGACTATGTCCAGACCACGGACGCGAAATCGCTCTACGACGCAGTGGTGAGCGAGGCACCGAACCTCACGGACAAAAGGTCCCTTTGCAACGTGAGAGCAATTCAGGAGACAGTTGACAAGTCTCATATGCACTGGCTCCCTTCGAATTGCCAGTTTGCTGACGGGCTCACTAAAGTGAGCGAGACCTTGAGGTCCACGTTTCGGAGGTGGCTGAACGACCCATTTGCCATCCTCCTCGAGCACCCTCGCAACGAGAAGTTGCTGGCGGCCATTGCGGGTTGTGCCAAAGAAGAAAATACCAGTGAGAAATTCATGCAGTCAAATCCCTGACATGTTGGCACAACCGCCTGACTGGCCCAATTGAGGGATCCCTGAGCCTTACTGTTTTCGCACCTCGCCCCGCGGTGAAATGGGCGCAGCTTTGTTTGAGTGAGAGCCGTTCGTTCGGCTTTTGACGAGTTGGCACCGGAGCCTTGCGTTTGTGCTCGGTGCTTCCATGAGGGCTTCTGAGGTGGACGAGATGGCGGACTTAGACTACGACTTCCATGGAGATTTCGATGACGGCCCTCCACCTCTCCTACCTCTGACGCCTCCAGCACCCGAGCATGCGATCCAGGATGAGCCCGGCCCCTGGCGTTGCTTGAGGTGCCATGGGCATGAGTTTGAGCAGCTAGAGAATGGATGGAAGTGTTCTTCATGTGGCTCCACTGACTACCACAACGTGCGCTACCCCACCAAGACGGTCACTCCCACTGGCACTTGGATGTTTGTTCCCCATACTGCAGGTTCCTCTCCTTCCTCAGCACCTTCGAGGGCTTCGAGAAGATCTAGGAGAAAGAAGAACAAGCAGAGGACGTCAGACAGTCCTCCAGATGGTGGAGATGACTTCGACTTGGAGGAGTCCTACGAACGTGCGGAATCAGAAGCCTTGACACACGACCCGGTGATCGAACCATCACCGGCACCATCCAGGACAGGCAAAGCTCCTCATGCCGGTCCTCCCGGCCCTTCAAAGCCTGGTCAAGGACCAAAGAAGCCTACAGGACCTGGTCTACCTCCTGATCTTCGAGAACCAGTTCATGCGCCGGTAACCGGCAAGGCTGGCCCTCGACTACCACGACCAGCTGTCCTACCCCGACAAGTCGATTCAGCACTACCCGATCTACATGGCACCAACATGAGCTTCACTGGTGGGCAAAAGAAGAAGGACGATGACTCCGACAAGACTGGAGCTTCGTGGAATAGCAGAAAAGGTCCTGAGCCTGGGATCAAGTGGAAGACCGGTCAGTATCCACCGGTCCCATTGTGGAAGTATGATGCCAGTGACTTGAGGGCCTTCGCCAAGTACAAGAAGAAGATTGAGATCTGGCAATTGCAGATGCGGCCATTTGCCTCGGGAAAAGATCAGGCGCTCCTGCTGTACAATAGTCTGAGCGGTGAACCTGAACAAGAACTTGAACACCTCAGCGTGGACGAGCTCTACGTCGAGAATGGCGTGGCCAAGATCCTCGAGCTTTTGCAAAAGCCATTTGAACAAAGACAGATCTACCAGAAGCGTCGCTTCCTCCAGGACTTCGAAAACATGCGCCGCTTCCATGGCGAGTCGATGCGGGCCTATGTCCTTCGATTCCGGAGGGTGATGAGGTCCCTGCGGGCCGTCGGCATCGAGATCACGGCAACCTTCGACGAGGAGGCCCTCGGCTCCCGCTTGTTGGACAGGAGCGGGTTGAGCCACTCCGACCAGCGGATGGTCCTGATAGGTACCCAACAGAGTTTGGCCTTCGAGACCATTGCAGAGACCCTTGCATTGCAGTGGCCTGAGTTCCGTCCACCTCCACCGATCTTCACGAAGGAAGGTAAGGGCACTGGCAAGCATGGCAAGACCGCATCATCATCATCGACTTCATCGATTACCAGTTCGACGACATCAACGGCACCGTCTTCTCGCTCTTCCGGAGGAGGAAAGGGCTATCCGCCCAAGAGGGTCTTTGTCGCTGAGACCTTGGAGGAGGAGCCTGAAGGCGAGGACTTGGAGGCCGCTGATGGAGACTTGACTCCTCCTGAGGCGGACGAAGAACAAGATGAACAGCAAGAAGGCAATGAACCTGAGCATGCAGAAGACGACGACCAGGGAAACCTTGAGCTACAAGACCTGGCCAATGTCCTGACAGTGACGGCTCGCAAGTTGAGCGGTGTGACGTTGGGCCGCAAGTTTACCACCGGCGGCAAGAAGGTCAAGAAGACCCCTGAGGAGCTCCGCAAAGTCACGCATTGTTCAGCGTGCGGAGCCCTGGGACACTGGGCTGCCGATAGTGAGTGCCCAATGAACAAGGGCGGCAAGGGATCCAAGGGAACTGCCAAAGGCTCTTCGAGTTCCTACCGCTCCTCGACCTTTCAGCCAGCCAAAAAGGGTGACAAGCCGCACCACGTCAGCGTAGTCCAACACCATGAACATGGAAGCCTGCAAATCACCGATGAGCCCGAATCCACCTATGGGATGAGCTTTACTACCTATATGGTCTCGGTCCCCTTCACCATCCATGAGATCAAGAACAACACCACCGGGGAAAGCCTCGCAGGATTCATGGTTTTGGACTCCGCCTGTCAGCGAACTTGTTGCGGTGAGATTTGGTTTGAGCACCACAAGAAGTTTTTAGAGCACCACTTCATGGCTTGCCACACGATCCCCACCAAAGACATGTACCAGTTCGGAAAGGGAAGCCCTACGGTCGCCACCACTCGTGTGTACATGCCCACGGTTTTTGACTGCAACCCCTGTTTGTTGGGAGCTGGACTTCTACCAGAGGACATTCCACTTCTCGGGAGCAACAGCCTCATGGACAAACTTGGAACCATCATCGATCTCCCGAATCGGTCCGTTCGTTTTACCAGCCTGGGTTGCACTGTTCCTTTACATGTCAGATGTGGTCATTTTTGTATTGCACTTTTTGACGTCGTTCATCACGAAGCAGTTCACTCATGGCATGTTTGGAAAGAGTTCACCAGCCAAGAGCTTTGGCATGACCCTGATCCTGAGCTTCTTTTGCCTCCGAAGCCCATGAAGGATCATCTGACGATCATCGCCCCCAATTCGGAGCCCGGCCATGCAGTCGACGCCAGCACCATGGCTGATCCACTGGAGACGAATGGTGCATCGCCTGAACAAGTTCAAGAAGAACGTGTGGATCATGATGGCCGCGGCAGTGCGCATGCACATCATGCCCAGAGCATGGTTGGCAGAAGCAGTTCCACCAACAACGGACGTGCCCCCTCATCCAGACAAATGCGACCGCAAGGACATCAAGAGGTACGGCAACATGCACGGTCGCTTCGGCAAGCGCCGCAAGTGCATGCGGACATGGAAGTGGAACGAAAGCAAAGAGGAATGGGTCGTATGGGCTGGATCGGCAGGCTACTCTGCACGGTCGTCGCCATTGCCACTACCGCCCTCCAGCAAGGAGAAGGACACCAAGGTTCCGAAGGGCATGAAGGCAAAGGCAAAGCCCAAGATGAAGAGGAGAACTACCACGAAGCCAACCACTTCTTCCACAGCGGCTTCGAGCGCCAGCACGGAGACTCGTTACTGGACCAATTTCCGGGAGGAGTTCGACCTCAAGATGGACCACTTGACCCCGGAGCAGGACTACGAGGTCTTCCAGATTTGCGAGCAGGGTTCACCACTGGATCGGGAACCTCACAGCTGGGCGCATCACGCTTTCCTGTACGAGGAGGGCTTCCGGCAGGACAGGGAGAAGTTGGAGCGGGACGCCAACATCATCCGCGTCCGGAGAATGGTGAACCTCGGGGTGATCCCGGAGGAGGCTTTGTGGCAGATCGAGGACTGGGAAGAGGAGGACAGTCTCGATTGGGGACTTGTGGACGAGATGGAAGAGCCACTTCCCATCGCCTCGACATGAAGCCTGGCACAGCCAAGCGGCTCAAGGGCGATATGAAGAGGGCCATTCAGGTCTACACCGTCGAGAACTCCACTTACCAGACCCATCATGCTGTTCACCGACCACCTCCTTGTGTTGACCTATGGGAACTCTTTGCAGGTGAAGCCAGAATGACAGAATTGGCTCACCAATACGACCTGAATGCACTCCAACCACAGGACCTTCGTTACGGGCAGGATTTCAAAGATGCCTCCACGAGGGCCTACATCATGGAAAAGGTCAAGAAGTTCAAGCCGTGGTTGATTCCTATGGGTGTTGACTGCCGCCTTTGGAACCAGTTCTCCATCAACCTCAACTGGTCCACTCCTGAACGGCAAGTTCAACTTAAAGAACTCCAACGGCAAGAACGGCCCCTCGTGCACTTCGCAACGGACGTCGCCTTGGAGCAGTACAAGAACGGCCGTTACTTCTTGATCGAGAACCCCCTCCGATCCACACTATGGCAAGAACAGGCACTACAAGAACTTCTTGCGCTACCAGGAGTCTGGTCGACTACACTGGATGCAGGTGCCTATGGAGCGGAGGTTGATGGCCAGCCCCTTTGCAAACCTATGAGATGGATAGGCAATGCTCCTGGTATGGATCTTGCCCTTCATCGCAGGCTGGACGATTTGGAGAAGCAGTACTGCATCCCCATTCAGGGCACGATCACCAGAAAGAGCCAAGTCTACCCGGACAACCTATGCCGGCAGATTTTGCAAGAGTTGCGAGCAATAGTTTTTCAGCATGAGCCCACTCGTTTTGGACGACCACTTCACCATGTCCTTGCTATCTCCTACCCCACAGCGGACTTGGATGCTTGGAATGACATCTCCAACTATATTTCTGGAGCCTATGAGCGTTCCAACAAGAGACCGTTTGACATCCCTCTGGACACCGAGATGGGCAAGAGCATTCAGCAGCTCTTCAGGATCAAGGCCATAAAGATACAAGCATGTTTTGCCCCAACTTGCCGGAGGATTCCGGCCAATGTTGATGAGTACTTCACACGTGCCGCATTCCTGCAGTATGCGGACAAGACACGGGCAGTGGAGGTCGAAGACCTCGACGAAATTCAATTCCCAAGACAGCGCTTCAGCAAGGCAGTAGAGATTGCAGTGTTCGCCTACGGCTTCAGGTTAGAGGCCCCTGAACATCGAGAACAAGCCCAACCAGGTGAAGACAAACCTGCCATCGTTCCAGGGCTCATGACTGATGTTTCTTTCGACACCAAAGAAGCCCTGGACCCAGTGATCAAGCGCTCAGTGGCACGGTTGCACATCAACTTAGGACACCCTTCACCTCAAGAACTTCTTCGTCTATTAGCCTCACAGGGTTCAGTACCATCACTGGTCATCAAAGCAGTGCAAGGACTAGTTTGCTCCACATGCCGTCGGTTGAAGCCACCACAAGAACCACGACCAGCGTCTATGCCTTCTATGGTCGCTGGCCAATTTGGCGATGAGCTTCAAGCGGACATCTTCTATATCCGCCTGTTGACCGGCCAGTCCTATCCGATCCTTGGAGTCATTGACAGAGCAACCGGCTTGCACATGGCCGGACTGATGCCCGACAGAAATGCTGACACCGCCTTCCGTGTTCTGGAAGAGATCTGGTTGAGGCCTTTTGGGGTCCCACTCTTGTTGAGGTGTGATCCAGACCACACCTTCAGAGGCAACTTTGAGAATAGACTCCAAAGCATGGGATGCATGGTTGAGCATTGCGCCCCAGAAGCACACTTCCAGATCGGCATGGTGGAGAGGCGCAACGCCATCCTGAGACTGACAATCGAGAAGCTAGTTGACCAATTTGCCACGGTCGAGCCCGAGGACATCCCACGAATCCTCATTGGAGCTTGCCACGCAAGCAACAACATGGTCTATTCCAGAGGCCGCTCAGCATATCAAGCAGTGTTTGGGAGGCAGCCTCGCCTTCCCAATGACGTCCTCTCTGACGACCATGTCCTCTCGAGCTCCACCCAGGCCTTCGACGAGAACTACAACCCCAAGCTTCGCGCAGAGCTCGTGAGAAGTGAAGCCCAGAAATGTTTGCTCGACTTGAACGCGAGTCAACAGCTGCGGAGGGCACTGTTGAGGAAGACACGGAACACCGCCATACCAGATCTTCAACCGGGTCAGCGCTGCGCAGTTTGGCGCTGGTCCAAGAAAGGTGTTCGCAAAAGAGGAGCATGGTTGACCGCAAGATTCCTGTCATGGGATCCAGGCCATGCTGGCAAGCAAGCATGGGTGAGGTTGGGAGCTTCGACGACGTTGGTGACCGCAGAACAGCTCCGTACAGCTCATGGATTCGAAGACTGGACACCTGACCAGTCAGACATAAAGGCATTGAAGAATGCGGCTGAATCCTTTACCCAGCACATGCTCGAAGATGAGAGAGGCGAACCTCCACCAGACGGACCACCAGAAGAGTTGGCAGATGCACCACTGGAGTACGATGCTGCTCCACCGCCTCCAACGCCATCAATGATGGTTCCAGCGACACCGGCCCCAGCAACCGCAGCACCTGGAACACCGCCACCAGTGGCTCACCAGCACGCAACGGCTATCCACGTCAACATCGATAGCCCTACCAACATCCATCACCAGCACACCACGGTGCAGATGCAGAGGTTTGGAGACCTTCCCAAGTCTCTGAGCAGATCCCGACGACACCATGGACCCTACACCAAGAGTCCACCACTTCCATCGCAGGCCGCTTCATCCCTCAAGGGGATTAGAACGCAGCCGGATGAAGTTGCACAACAAGCCTCACAGGCAGCACTGGCTGATACATCAGCACTTGCACCGGCAGCCGAATCTTCGGCACCACCTTTGGCAGACAATGCCACGGCCACACTGGGCCATACATCACCGCAGGGCACACAGTTTCACCAACAAGCCATTTTGGCAGAGGACCCGCCTGCCATCCCTACTACACCATTCTCATCCGAGAATGAGGGACATAATGCTCTACACCACCAACAGGAACATGACACAGTGGTAGCAGCATCGGCAGCTGCAGAAGCACATGGCAGACACTCACAAGGTCCACAACATTCGGCAGAACCTCCTGGCATACCTGTTGAACTACCACCGGACACAGAGCAAGAAGCAGCACAGCAGGAACCCCTGCCGACATTACCACAGAAACGACCGTTTGACAGCTTGCACACACTCTTGCGCGAGGCAGACGGCACCATTACCACCATGAACCCAACATGGGGAGGCACACCACCACAAGGGTTCGGCAGAGCAAGCAACAGGTTCCACAAGATCTACCTCACTACACAGCAGAGACAACAAGACGTCAACGGAACAAGCAAGCCAGCAGAAGAATCAGACACCAGCGCAGACTCTGACGAGTCAATAAGCACACCAGCAGACAAACCCAGCAGGAACATGACACGACAAGAAGCCAAACAACTGGACAGGGAAATCCCCTGGAGGCAGATAGCATCCATGCCAAGGCCTTATGTGGAGAAGTTCCTCGACTCCATCATCAAGGAAGCCAACAGCTGGTCCGAGTGGAGAAGTGTGAAGCCGCTGACTCGAGAAGAAGCCCAGAGAGTCCTCCGCGACAAGATCCTCTCCAAAAGGATCCTCAGATCCAGGGCATGCTACCGTGACAAGAACGTTGGTCAAGGCGAGTTGAAAGCAAAGTGCCGCATCGTGTGCCTAGGCCACCTAGACCCAGATCTAGAGCTTCTAGATCGGTCAGCTCCCACACCAGGCAGAACGACTGAGATGCTGATGCTGGCAATGATCACGGCCGGAGCAAACTGCGAGCTGTTTGAGACACAGCTCAAATGGCACTCCTGGACGGCAGACGCCGCCACGGCTTTCCTGCAGGGACAGCAGCCCTCAGAGCGCCCCATGGAGTTGTACATGTACCCTCCAAAGGACGGCTTGATCGACATGACACCATGCTGGTCACACCCTCTATACAAGGTGATGGGCAACATTTATGGCCTGGCAAATGCACCGGCTTTGTGGTGCAATGAAGTAGTGGCAAGACTGACTAGACTCCACTACACTCGCCACACTTTCGACCAAATGCTGTTCATCAAGCGTGAAGGTCAGCAGATCGTGTCAATGATTTTGGTTTACGTTGATGATTTTTTGGGTGTTTTCAGGAGCGACTACAACATCCAGGAAGTCAAAGATGCCTTTGCCTGGGGCTCCTTCCACGACCTTGCAAACAACGTGGTCACATTTAAGGGCAAAGAGTTACACCTCCACCAACTGGAGAATAAGCGCTGGAAGCTGAAGATCACCATGGCCAAGTTCATCAATGGCTTGGACTCCGCCAAGCTCCCGAGAGGAAGGACTTCCAGTCCGCCAGAATTGACGCCTCTGGAGCACCGTGAGTTCAGATCGGTGTCAGGCTGTTTGCAGTGGGCGTCCACACAATGCAGGCCAGAAATTGGAGCTGTGGTCAGCCTGTCCAACCAAGGCAAAGAGACCACGTGCCATAACCTCAAGGACCTCTATGACGCCATGAGCTACCTGAAGAGCTCCCCACATGAAGGGCTCTTGATGCAAGACATCCCAATGAACCAGAAGACCGTCATCGTCACGTTCAGTGACGCCTCATGGTGCAACGCCGCTCGAAGCGGCTCACAGATCGGCATCCTCATCGGCATTTGCCCTCCTGAGGTTCGAAGCCAGCCCACGGCTTTCTCGCCTTTGGACTGGAGGTCTTGCAGGGCGACCAGGGTCTGCAGATCCACATTAGCGGCCGAAGCCTCAGCAGCAGACGAGGCCTCAGACCGAGCGGCCTACTTGAACATGGCCCTGTCCGAGATCCTCTTCAATGGCCCGGCTCACCGCCTTGGCTCCATGGTCGACTATGTCCAGACCACGGACGCGAAATCGCTCTACGACGCAGTGGTGAGCGAGGCACCGAACCTCACGGACAAAAGGTCCCTTTGCAACGTGAGAGCAATTCAGGAGACAGTTGACAAGTCTCATATGCACTGGCTCCCTTCGAATTGCCAGTTTGCTGACGGGCTCACTAAAGTGAGCGAGACCTTGAGGTCCACGTTTCGGAGGTGGCTGAACGACCCATTTGCCATCCTCCTCGAGCACCCTCGCAACGAGAAGTTGCTGGCGGCCATTGCGGGTTGTGCCAAAGAAGAAAATACCAGTGAGAAATTCATGCAGTCAAATCCCTGACATGTTGGCACAACCGCCTGACTGGCCCAATCAAGGGATCCCTGAGCCTTACTGTTTTCGCACCTCGCCCCGCGGTGAAATGGGCGCAGCTTTGTTTGAGTGAGAGCCG
>JAOBYK010338688.1:0-40603 GCA_025434845.1 Phenganax subtilis | reverse complement strand
TTTGTTTGGTATTAGTTTAATAGTCGCCAAAAACTTGTCCGTCTCGAATTCATATCAGTCGACCAAATCGTCAGACAATTTGTTCGTGTTGACGATTTTTCCGTCTCCTAATGTGAAAACCGCTATTTACTAAGCGCTTCACTTATTTACTATATATGTACAGTACTAAGATATTTTGACGTATAGTTTATATGCGGAAGTAGGGACGTCAAAATTGATGGACAGTTTCAAGTTTGGGAAACAACAGACACAACTAAGTTTATACACAGATAAAATATTCTCCAGGTGTTAACAGCTGATTGTGTTATGAGTATCATAAAGTCAAAGATGAAAAAAGTTGCTTCAAAATAGAGATGAGCTTACTATCAAATCCGCTGACAATCTCGTTCATACTCTGCGGAATACAGTCTAAAGATTACAATTTTTAGATATTTACCTAATCAAACATGCTTCCCAAACACGTGCTCAAGAGCTTTCCATATCATTAGGAAGTTGTTTTCGTCATGACAGGTGTTAGAACAGGTCTGAATACTCATAATCATTGTATACGGACTGCTTTAGTCTTGGTTACAGAGAGCGAGTGCCTTTCACTTCTTCAGCTGTACGGAAAGGTTCATTGATTCAAAGCGTTTGTGGTTGGACATAGCATGATAGCGAAGCTGACGACCCCAAGTATTTTGCGTTGCTCCTGAACAGCTGAACACACTCGATCCGGTTTTATTTTCAGAAGCACGCCTCCGCACGTGGCGCAAAACTCAAGAAGAATACGTAATTATCTCAACGAGATCCACTCACGCAAAATTCTGGCGAACGTGACCACGGCTAGCGTTATTAAGGTGGCAACATATAAAGAGAGAACATCGCCCACAGAATTACTCAGACTAGGATGCATGCTCTTTTGTTATTATCATACTTCTAATCTATATCGCAGTCATAGTAGACGAGGCTTGATCTGACTACTAAAGTAGCTGATCGTAATCATTCTTCCACTGTTTTACTGAAAAGTGGGAAAAGTAACTCTCATCGGCGCTACAGCAGTTGTGTGGCTTCAGCTCTATTAACTTGGTAAAAGAATATTAAACCAGAGTATCACTGAATCGTTGACTGTATTGTTTGAGAAGAGAAGTGAATTTGGTACAGACGGAACTGTTCCTGCGAAGAGAACAAGCAATTTATCGTACATTTGGACCAAAAAGAGCAAGGAACCTGAGAACTCCCCTTTTTTTACTAGAATGTCTCGTTCTTACATCGAAAAGAGCAAAGATCTTTACAAACGATTGCGGGAGGATGAAAAAGCCTCTAGTTGCATATCCTTGAACGTTTGCACGAAAAAAAGAAGACTCAAACAACGGATTTTGGGGCGTCCTGCAGAAGAGATTGAAGTTATGGAGATCGTCGGAAGGACCGGTCGGCGGAACGCGATCTGTCGTGAAATAGAGAAGAGAGTCCTTTCAGAAACAGACTCGAGTCAGAAACCCGTAGCTTCTCTGTATGTTTGTCATTGGAGCATGATTAAAGGACATAGATTACGAAGCTACGACCTTATATAATCTTCACTATCTAGAGATCTGAGCGGTGGACTCTTGTAGCTTGCTCTCATGCAATTACCAATGCGAAAGCTTCATTCTGTGTTGTTACTGGCTAGTGAAATCTTTTGCCTGTTAAGAATAATTTTCTTTAACGGTAAAGAATAAGAAGCGACTATCCTTTGTAATCAAGTCAGACTTAATTTGGAAACATTACACCAAATCTAAACAGTGACCAAATGGAACAAAGCTTTTTTTTTAAATGAATCAAGTGATGCTTGCTTTGGACACAGCAATCACGTAGGCAGGATTTGTCCAACATATATTCCCATGTATATATGTACATTAATGGTGATATTGACTAATATAGTCCAATATATTACGTAAACTGTATCACTTGCGAAACTCGACAACATTTTGCGAAACAGAGTGTTTCTATAATTGTATATAGTTTACAGCTGTGTATAGTTTGTATATAATTTCTACAACGATGTACCGCATTTACATAATTGTTGACACAATACCATTTGTCGTAGATTATAATCCACTTATATACCCATGCTGTTTTTCAAGACTCCGAAATTTCGTAAACGTCTCTTCAAAAACGTGTGATGCATGTGGGAGATTTGTTTCCTTGGCTACTTCCTATTAAATGTTTTAGTATCAACATGAAACCACAGTGGAGTCTAATTGGATGCCCAACTGTTTATAGTGCTAACGAATCGTACGCAGTGATATATAAGCTTTTTACCTATGGTTTTAATAATATTGACAGCTATTGTGTGAATAAAAGCTATTAAACAGAATGCATGAGTCATCTCTCCATGGAAGTGATAATGCTTATTCGGGCTATCTTAAGATTGAAGAAGGCAAGAATAACTGGATTGAATATTGGGTTGCTATAAGAGGTAACCGCATCTTCCTGTACTCTGATGAATGTTCGGAGGAAAGCGGTGAAGAGGCCATAAAAAGTATTGAACTTTCGAGCGAGACACGATGCGAACTGTTACAACGTAGAAACTATCATTTCAGATTCAAGTTAGTACTCGGAGCTAACTCTTTATACAAGCTAAAATGCTCTTCTGCCTTTCACCGACAGCAATGGATCTCACAAATTATGCTAGCGTCCGAGAAATATGGAGTAATTGAGTTAAATGGCTCTTTGAATGACGAACGAGACGGCCGCAGAAGGAGTGTGTCTACAGAGTCTCAACTTAGTTCGGATGCTGAAAGTTTATACGAATCTGACTTGGAATCGAGCGGTACTTTTTCAGAAGCATCCCTTGGAAGACTACATACATCTGAGTCGGAAACAGAGAATAAAGATTTCACAGAAAGTCCAGCGAAACCGGAGAAACGAGAGTCAATAGGTCTTCTCCGTAGGCTGTCTTTCAAAGCTACAAACAGTCTACGAAGAAATAGCAATTCATCTCCACGGGGGGATCTGAGTGATACGGGAGGAACACCGTCTCTTTCCTCAGCTTTGAGTCTAGCTATTAAACATAGTCCTGCGAGTTCACCCAAAGTTGTCAAAAAGACCTGGAATCCACCAAAGTCTACTAATGAGAATTTAGAATCATCAAAGTCGCCCAAAAGAAGTGTCAAGCCTAGCAATCCAAAGTCATCCAAAGATAACCTAGATTTTCCCAAAGGAAAGTTGAACAAAGTGTTTGTTAATGCAGCTTTTGTCCCTAGTCCATCATCCAGTCCAGCTGCTATAAGAAGAGAGGAACTTGAAGTACAGGACTTGATAGATATATCATAAATAATATACTATATACATAAATATAGAAAGAGTCTAGAAATACTTGTATTATACATAGACTCTGTCAGTTTACACTAGACAGTGAATAGGATTAATGTTTAATATACATGTTTAATTTTCTTCTGTGAAGAATATTTGTGTTATATGGCATATACCGATGCGTGACAGTCGACATGATTATTTAATAACTTTACTTAGCATTACGGCTGGTTTTCATATCGTCACGATCCGTTTTCAAAAGTCACGGCTGGATTTCAACAGTCACGATCTGATGGATAACTTACACATTCAACTAATAATTGCTTTTCTTATGATTGGTTGGAAAGTGTTCCAATTCAGCTACTTAGAAAGATCGTGACTCTATGTTTACGAGAATTACGATATGAAAACCAGCCCTAATTAATTACATCACGTCCCACTCGCTTGGGAAGTCGTCATAATTTTGTGGCTAATTCGGTAGCGAGTTATTGGCTAGCTGTATGCAAAGTAGCTGTGCGCAGCTAAACTCTCCAAAACGGCATTAACGGACGCTGAAGAAATAGAGCCATATATCTGTATTAGAGAGGTGTCTGCATTTAACAGTGTGACTGCAGGCTGAACGCAGGATTCTTACCTCCTAGTGACAGCTGCCTTTATGCAAGTATAAAACTAGGCTAAAAAATACAAGTGCTTATCGCTTAAGAAAAAATACATTGTCCAGAACAGAGCTTTCCTCTTCATCACTATCGTACCCTGCCTTTTCTTCAGCATCTTCAGAAAGTCTTTCCTCATATCCTGTACTCATCTCTAAGTCCTCCACTATATCTACCAAGGAATTGAGGTATATACTTTTGGGGTGAGTACTGCAGTTGTGGCCTGGTGTTGTTCTTAACTGTTGTTTTCCATGTGGAGTGTTACACTTATACAGTGAGTAGCCAGGGTTCAAATCTTCATTTATAGGAACAGTTGCCACATCTTCTCCTCCTTCGAGATTTTCAACTTCCCTTTGTCTCTTGTCAGGGATTCTCTTTGATATCACTCTCTTCATTGGCTTCTTATAGTTTTCCTGTGGATCATAATTAGTATTAGATTCTGAATGGTACTCACCGGCAGTTTGGTGGTTGTAAATATAATCATCCAACAAATCTTTGGATCGATCTTCTTGTTGATGATATTGCTCCTCAGATGATAGGTAATCATATTCTCTCAACCTAGCTTGGTGAAGTAACATGGCTTTTGTAGAAGAGCCTGCTTGATCTTGCAGATGAACTCGTTCTGTTGTTCCATGTGTCTTGCTGGCTTTCTTTGAAGATGGGTAACCTGCAGCTGGCTTTCTCCTTTGTTGATGTTGGTGGGTTGTGTAGTATGGTGAATGGAGCACATTTTCTTCTTGTGAATGTGGATGTTGATAGTATTCGTTTCTGTGATGATAGAGCAATGGTGTCTCTCTATCTTGCATTTGTGCTTGTTTGAGATAGTGGTTCCATTTCTGATGATAGTCTATGTGTTGTTTGTGTTTGCTTGGATGATAGTTTGTCTCAATAGGATCTACTAAAGATTCGGCTTTTAGGTGTGAATAGTGAGTTCTCTGCTGTGACTTCTGATCCAGCGGATAGTCCCTCTCATCCTGGTAAAATAAGGGTTCAGCATATCGATGAGATTTTCTTTGCAGTAACTTCCTATCCCATTGAACATGTTGGGGTAAAGCTTTGGAATGGCTGTCTTTTAATGTTGGGTGATCGTATTCTGAAAATAAATTCTGTCTCCTATGGTAATGTCCGCAATGGCAAGGATGTTCTGACCTATAGCAATGCTCATCATCAGTTTGATATTCACTCTCACTGTAAGGCTCAAATAAATAATTGTGTTTATCATGATCTTCCATCATTGCATCCTTATGTAGACTGTGTGACTGCATTTGAAAGTACTTGTTATTGTTAATGTCAATGTGCTTGGCATCTGTCATGTGAGGCTTTCTAGGTGAGCTCTGCTTGTGATGGTAAGTGGAGCCTATGCTGTGCTTATCATGATATTCATTGGTATGTTGTTCTTCAACTGTAGGAACTTTGTCAACATTACACTGCAGGTAATAAAAGTCGTTGTCGGATGGTGGTGTACTTGCACCTTTAGGTGGCGTATATTTTCTGTCATTTGGTCGCATTTCACCTCGTGATCTGTAAAAGTGAGTTGTCTTTCTTTCTCTTGATTCTTCATTCACATGATCATGATTATGCCTTTGTCGCTGGGAACGTTCTTGCGAATGCTCCAGAGGATGCTGTGATTCTGTATGTCTGTTTTCTCGCTTTGGCGTTCTCTTCTGTAGGAAGTTTGTCTGTTGAGATGGAGAGAATTGTTTGAAAATTGTTTCGTTATTTTGTCTACTGAGATAATCTGGTCCATGTTGATGTGATTTTTTATCTAATTTGGCTTCTTTTTGATGATGTTCCTGGTGCAAGTCTTCTTCTTGGCGGTCAAGTTGCCTTGTCATTCCAACCGACAACTTTTTATGTTCCTCCTCTTGTTGGCGACTAAGGGGTTGTTGGTTATCACTTTGATGTTCATTGTTTTGTCGTTCTTCTTGCTGTTGAGTTGATTCATGTCCTTGATGGGGATGTTGTGTTACTTGTTGAGGATGGATATGCTGTACCTCATGTGTTTGCTGACGGGATGATCCCTCTTGCTGGCGTTGTGCTAACCCTTGCTGTTGTTGTAGTAACTGCAACTGTTGCTGCAGCTGAACTTGTTGACGTTGGATCTCTATCTGTTGTTCTTGCAAGCGCAGTTGTAACGAGTACTCCATCAAGTACAACTCATGCATGCTACTTGTTCCTGCCACGTGTCGGTCCTCTCTCCTGACACCTTGAGGCTTGCTGCTTTCTTCATGGCCATCTTCAACACTGCTAACCTTCACATCGAATAGAGAATTAGAATACACCGGTACTTGACTTGAGGCCATACTACTTGTCCTATCAATAGTAGAACCCTGTGGCTGCATGCAATCCACAGATTTCCGAGCCTGAACTGTTTCCTGTTCTGTATGTTCATCAAGAACATATGTTTCAGAGCTCAGCGTTTTCTTAATCCCAAGCGGTTGAACATTAACATCATTGCTTATTAATGGTGAAGTTTGCACACTTTGTGGTTGCACTTTGAACTTTTTAAAAACCTTTTCTCTCTTAGCTTCTTTTATCTCACTTTCATACTTCTTCAACAGCTTTTCACTTTCCTCTAACCTTTCCTTCAATGATTCTCTTTCTTCCCTTAGTAAGTTTTGTTCCTGTTGCACAGTGCTAAGTCGTTCTTCATAAGACACACGTTCTTCTTGCAACTTCTCGAGTGCAAGCTCCCTTTCCTCACCAGTTTTTGCAAGTTCTTTGATTAAATTAGCAACTCTCTTTTTGTCATCAACATTCAAGTTTTTCAATGAAGCTCGTCGAGAATTACTGCTCTCTGAAAGGCCAGACATGTTGGCAACTTGTTCCCCTGAACCTTGTAAACATAGGAAATCAAATTTACATAGAGTATATTGAATGTATACTTCTGTATCATTTGCAGGGCAAAGAAGATCAGTTGGAAAGTTGGGATGAATCCAAGATTGGTTGATACAGGAAGTATACACTTTTTGAGGGGATACATGCACCATCTTACAAGTATGGAGCGATGGAATGTACAAACTACTGTTGCATGTGCTATTGACTCCAGTCATATAAACTGTAGGATATTTTGAAATATAGCCTATCAATGTGTGCAAAGTATTTTACTTTAAGATTACCACATTATACCTTTGGATTGAGCTTCCCTCTGCCCTGTTAATGAATCATTTTGTTTTGCTGCTATTTTGAAACTGGTCTTTGTCCTCTGTTTGTTTACGGCTAAAGGATCACGACGATTTGTAATCAAGATAGCGCTATCCGATTTTGACTTCTGAACAACTTGCACGTGTTTTTGTGCTTGCAGATTTTTTTGAACTTGTTTGTAAGCGCCTGATGAAACTCCAGGTACGTGTACATTCTTAAATTGCTCATCTTCAGGAACAGTACTCCAAAATACGTTCGTTTTCTTTCTGTTTTTTCGAAATGTCGATAAATCCTCAACTGCTTTGGCGTTCGCCATTTTGAAATTTTTTCATCTCCAGTTGCTGGAATAAAGCTATCTCATTGGTCGAAAAGCTTCTGACCAATCAGAAGGCAGCTAAAGCCAGGCCGCCAAGCAGCAAAATATTTATGAGTTATTGTTTTAGTTGTACAAATTTGCCCAAGATATTCTACATTAAATAGCTATTTTTTGTTATTTTTATGAATGAGACTAGCAGCAATTTAGCTGTTAACAGTTATGAGCAAATGGAGCACAATCAGGAACCGTTTAAAGGAGTCAAACAGGGATTTAGATGCTGAATTTGAGCAATTTCTCAATGAAGTATGTCAGTTATAACTATCTTAATGGGTAGAGTAGTAACTAGTATTTGCATGAATCAATAAGACTGTACATGTATACAACTTATAATATTTATTACTCGGGTAACATAAGATCTATTATTAGAGCAATG
Organism: Phenganax subtilis; assembly: GCA_025434845.1. Lineage (NCBI taxonomy): Eukaryota > Metazoa > Cnidaria > Anthozoa > Malacalcyonacea > Clavulariidae > Phenganax > Phenganax subtilis. The sequence continues at coordinate 32,787 of JAOBYK010338688.1, read as the reverse complement.
CTTTAAAGCTCTGTATAGTCTTTAATTTGTATGTGTAACATTTGTTCCATAGTGGGTTCATACTACTAAACCTGCAGTGAGTGCCAGTGACTGTCTATGTGCTGTGTTATTTACGTTTTGCCATGCAAAATATTTAGTCACTCTCTGAAGAATCAAACACTTCTCCTCGAAGCAAATCACCTGATGCTAAAAGACGTGATTATTGTCAAGTGCAGAACACCAATTCGTCTAGTAAACAATGGTGGGAAAGCAGCGCAGAGGACGAGTCTGCTTCAAAAGATGTTCAGAACTGGTTTAAAACACCAGTTGTGAGAGAAGAAGATGACATTCCAGAAAATGATGAACTGCAGTCAAAAGAAAGTTGTTTACAGGAAGAAGCCTCCAAGAAGATTTCAAATGATGAAAATGATAAACAAAAGTTTCCTTCTGATGCTAGGATATCTATTACAATGAGCAAAGATAGCTTGGATGATGGTAGTGCTCTTCATTACTGTATTAAGTGGCACCCCCTCCTTTGTAGCATTGTTCTGTCTTATCTTCTTTAACTGGACAATGTCAGATTCACTGACTTTTGTCTCCTTTTTTGTTAGGCACTAAACATGACAATGACAAACTATTTGATAAAAAAAGGTAACTTCTTAAGATGCAATGTATCTGAGAGAGTCCTGCTGTGATTTCCCGGTTAGTGTATTGTTGTCGACTGGTTGAGACATTCTTGAATATCTATTTTTCAAGCAAGCAAGTTGATGATAATGATGAGAACTATATTGATACGTCTGCCTCAGCAACTTCATCGCAATCACAGAAACCAGCTCCCATGCTAGGTGAAAACAAGACAAGTCTAAACACTGAAACACCAGGCATAAACACTCAGCAAGAAATTGCTGAAAAACTGGAGTTCTTCAAACAACTTGAAGATGAAAAGTCCAATTTAGATTATGGCAAGTTAAATGAGATGTTGGACCAAGAGACTAGTGCTGTTGATCTTATTAGATCAGATGATCCATTCCAAGCTACTGGAGTTGAAGTGGGGAATTCAATTTTCAATGCAACAGGTACCATAGCACCCTCCTCTCAAGAAACTTATATCTACCTGATAAACACAAACTGGAAGTTACTTTTGTCTTGAAGTCATCTAGATATATATTTTTACTGTTTATTGATACTTTGATACTGTTCAACTTTTGCAGATGTTGCTTGCAAGAAGACACTTCTCAATGTGCTCATATTTATTGTTATACTGTATTCTCTAGAAACTGCTGTTGAATTGGTTACACCAAGTAAGGAACCTGCCAAGCCTCCATTAGATAAGGTATACTTATTCAATTCATGTGATAGAATGAAAAATTGTTTGACTGTTGAAGTACTACAATCAATATACCGGTATTTTGTTTCTAGAGTTCACTCAAACCTTCTATGCTGGATAAAGGTGAGTGATTCTATTGAGGTATATATTCTAACTGTAAGTGAAAGACACTTAATGTTGCTCACAATTCTAAGACAATCATCATTTTTGACTTGCACTTTTTAGTATTGTTAATGGATTCTCTTGACTCGACTATGGGTACAGCTCATCGAGAGAAGATAAAACAGATTAGACAAAAGCAAATTGATGTTCCTGTCTCAGAAGATATCAATGGTAAGTTTCTAAAGATTGCATTACTTACTATATGAAGGTATCTCTTGTCAAAGTGAATGCCAGTCTATACTATACTATTAACAAGTAAATACATTTTCAGAACTGCAATCTGGCAATAATGATGATGTGGATAACAAAGATGATGTGATCAATAATGATGATGATGTAATCAATGACAATGACTATTCTGAAAGTTTTGAAAGTGATGTTGAAGAAGAAAAATCGGAAGTTGTAAAGACTGAATTCCTAAATACTTCCGGTGCAGGTGAACTAGCTGCCTTGCAACAAGCTCTTGAAGCTGCTCACTTGGAAAACACTGGTGACAGTGCTCATCCTTTAGGTATGTAATTTAAGCAGCAAATGTTTGTTGGCCTTGTTTGCATAGCTGGGGAAAACCGGTTATCTAATTTTACTGCAGCCTTCTGCAGTCTTATACTGTTGGCCACTATATTCACGTTAAGCTTTAACTTTTTGCTCATTTAGGTGACACAACTGAAAGTAAAGCGTATGTGAAAGAAACTCAAGAAGTCATTTTGGATCATTCATCATTGAAAGGTGGCTCTGATGGTTTACTAATTGATCCAGTTTTAGATGTTGCCATGTCCAAGCCTCTTGCTTTATCAACCTTGGAATCAAAGGGACACAGCTCAAATATCTCCATCCCCCTCTTCAATAAAACACTGCAACTCCCCCCTGACATGAATGGCTCTGCCCAAGTTCAATCTGGATTCATCCTTTCACGAAGTACTGGAGACACCGTCAAACCAATTTTGAGTCATGATGATATTTTTCAAACCCATCAAACTGTTTTCCCATCTGGTTTGTCAACAGGTTTTGAGCTGCCTGCTGAAAGAGAACCTCCAGAATATTCAGCCACTTTCAAGTGCCAAACTGAAAATCAACCCCCTGGATTATTTCCTGATAACATCGATAATCATGGTTTTAGTCTGCAACCAGCTATCAGTACAGGTGAAACAGATGTTGGTGTTGAAGAGATGTATTCAAAAAATGTGGGCGCTGTAAAAACGGGGGGTGTTTCTACTGAAAGTGCTATCCTGGGGGAGGTGAGCAGCGATGAGGATACTCCTCCCCCGGAAAGTCTGAGTAATATTAAATCTATTGTAAAGAAAAGAAAAGAAGCTCAGAGCAAAGGAAAACCTCCGAGTGGTAAACAAATTAAGATGAAAAATGGTTCACCTCAAGTGGTGAGGAGGTGTGCTTCAAGTGAGGGATACACCAGGATATCATGTGATAAACAGAGTAAAAGAGTGAACAAGCGAGGGGTAAATGGGGATTGTGTGGTGGTTGATGACCGCTTTGGTTGGAAAGATAGAAGTGGATTGCGAACATCGCAAGACAGAAAGAGAGGGACTCAAAAGAGTCAAAAAGAAAAGGTAGAAAATTGGACGATTTTTAGTGACCATGCTATTAAGTTTACAAGTGTAAGGCTATCGCTTGCCAAAAGTTCGGTTACTATTCTTACTGTTCTTCGACATTTAGAATAAGCAAGCACCCAAACGTCTCGCAACTAAAGCGATTGAACAATCGTCTCCTTCGGATTTAATGGCTTCTGTAGAATCATTTGCAAATTATCTCAACACTTTTGTTCACCGTGAGGATCACACATCACGTATCGAGATTGATGGGTCAGAAGAGGATCTGGGAACCAGTCGAATATCACGTGAACAAGCTCTACGAAAGGAGATCGAACATTGGCAGTCCATGTGGCAGGTCTTAACACTTACTCTTCGCTCCTAGACTGTTTCCTATTTATGAGAGCCAACCATATCTTAGTGATACTGTTAGGTCACCATTGATTAACAGCAAAACAAGAACTGCTCGCTTGCTGATTAATATTATATTAGCCCAACTCGAGATCACGTTTGCTTGTTTTATATAATATGCATTATATTATATTCAGGATGAACGAAATCAAAAAGAGAAACTGATAGACGATTTTGCTCAGAAAGACAGAGAGTGGAACAGACGTGAACAAACATTAAATTTGCAGCACAAGAAAGAGATCAATGATTTAAAACAGAAAGTGTTCGTTTTAGAAAGCCGTTTGAAAGACGTAGATAATAAGAAACGAACTGAAAGAGCTCGAAATATTAAGGTAGGCTGGATCCTGCGTAATTTTATTTGGTAGTAATTTGAAGTCATCGATTTTGTTTTGGAATTGAAATTTGACCACGGACAGGTTACTGACAGACTTCAAATCTTTCGGTCATGTTCTCATTTTAGAAAGCCTTGAAGTGTTCGTTGGATAAAGGCCCGTTTACACGGGTGGTTTTTGTTGTGACTTTTATCTTTTCAGCGTATGTGATCGAGTAGGTTGGCTGGCGGGTGCATCAGCAAAATTGTTCAACCAAATGTATTCGCTGCTTATTTACTCTATCACATCGTTCAACAGACGAAAATTTGCAGCAAAAATCGCCCGGGTAAATGGGCCTTAACTGTGATGTGATTTTTCTGTAGTCAATGTCAGATGAAGAATTACGAAAACTAGAAAAAGAGATACATGATCAAGACCAACTATTGACTGGTTATCAACAAGAGAATGAAAAACTCTATGATGATCTGAAGCAAACACAAACCAAAGCAAAGACAGCGGAGGCACAAATGTTTAAAGAAAACCAAAAACTTGGTAATGACTGAAAGATCAGTAGTGCAGGGGCGGGTCTCCCCTTGAATCACGTAACATCGTCTCACGTCGGAGGGAGTAGAACGAGTATAGATAGCTACTGGTGGGGTAGTTACGTATTGACACAGATTTTAGAAAATACAGATGTCCAACTCAGGCATGAAGTCTATGATTTTGACATAAGTCCTTTTCTGCTTCCCCCATGTTTCTAGCAAGTGCCCTAAACAAGGACTGTCACCCCGGCCGCCATCTTGAAAATCATGTGTTCACGGGGGGTGAAGAACTTGTTATGAAAAGCAACCTTAGCAATTTGGGAAGTCGGATATCTGTATAGTCTTTACTCTAAGGTATTGAGATCAACATGTCTTTGTCCAGCTAGTGAAGTGGCGGCATTAAAAGAGAAGCTAGAGAGAAAGGAAGGTGTGTTTGAGGCAAAAGGAGCAGCAGCATTAGGTGCGGAGAGAATCCATCAACTTCACTCACAGTTAAAAATACTCAAAACTAACGAACAAGAATTGAAGAGAGAAATGGACACTCTTGAGAAGGATAACAGAAAATTACAACGAGAAATGAAAGATTTGGAAAGAGAAAGAGATGAGGCTGTAAAACGAGTTAATGAAGCTTTTGGTAAGAAGTCGTACAAAAATAGAAAAAGATTTCCAAAAGATTTCCAAATTTCACACAATTTATGATCACTTATTGCCGATGAATTATTTCGATATACCATTTTTTTGAAGGGGCAAACTCGCAAACCTTACAAGACTTAGAGTCGAATCACACTACAGAAATCCAAAGGCTAAACAGAAAGATAGCTTGGTATGTTGAGAATCAAGAGCTACTTGACAAAGATGCTGCGATGATCAAAGAAAAGAATGAGGAAATACAAGAACTGAGAGAATTAGTTGATAGATTGGAAGCTGAACGAGGCAATATCAATACTGAGAAAGATAAAAAAGAGAAAGAAAGAGTTGGAGATGCGAAACGAATCCAAGATCTCGAGCGACAGGTATGGTAGTAGAGGGTCTTGTAATAAAGAAATTTTGTATATAAAGATATATAGTAATTCTTCTTTAAATGACTGTACTTTAGGTTCGTGAGATGGAGCAAATAATCAAACGTCGTTATCCAAATTCTATTCCGGCGTTAATCTATGCTGCATCGTCGGCTCCTGGCGACGGGAGACTGCTAAAGCCCGAAGAATCTCCGAAGAAACCCAGCGGTCCTTCTTACGCCTTTCTGGAAAATCGCGTGAAGAAACTGAATCAAGAGCTTGAAGAATGCGAAGAAGACTGGGCACGACGTTTTCGAGTTTTGGAACAAAAGTATAACGCGATGCAATTGGACTATGAGAATCACGTGACCGAATTGCGACACGAGTTGGAGGATGAACGCGAGAAAGTGAAGTCATATACACACACTCGGGCACGAACTACATCTATTGAAAAAGAGTTAGAAAATTTGCGTGAGAAACACGAGAGGAAGACTCGTGAATATAACACCGAAATTAAAAATATGCGAGAAAAACACGAACGAAAAACGCTAGAGCTGAACACGGAGATAAAAAGTTTGCGTGAGCACGCAAAGAAAAACGTTGCCACGGCAAGAAAAAGTGGAAAAACGAAAAGCAGCAAACGAGAAACAGCTAGACTAACAGAACTATCAAAGATGGATCCAGATCCAAAGGAGATTCATGAGAACTACGAAGCTCGTTTAGGTAGCTTACATGAATTGTGTGAACAAAAAGATCGCATGATAGAAGAACTGCGGACGACATGTTCTCAATTACAACATCAACGTCAAGAAACGTTGGTGATGAAAGAGCTTGCGGAATCTAGGAAAGCGTTTCAAGAAAACTCCCAAAAAAAATTGGATGTACTTGGATCTGAGAATCGTCATTTACGAGAACAACTATCTCAAATCACTGTGGAAATGGACCAACAACGAGTGCGGTAAGTTGAATGATATCTAAGAGATTGATCCATACTGAAAATATTACCCCAATGTGCGGCGAGGTATCGTAAGAGTCATCTTCCTTTCTTTCCATAGCTATCAGGCGTCTCTCGCAGATGTAGAGCGCATTGCAAGACAAGAGCGGGAGGCATCACACGATGAGTTATGCTCACTGAAAACACAACATAGACAAGAGATTGAAACTATTAAACAAGACTATAACACTCAACATTCTCGCTCCAAGCTTGCAGAATTGACAAACAAGATCGCCAGTTTAGAAATCGTGATTGAAAAATTGAAAGACAAGTTGGCGCAAAGCACGGAGACTGAAGCTGAACTTGCCTCGAAAAAGGTGATATTCTACAATGACCCAGTTTTTACAACTATTTTGCTCTTGTAATCAGCAGAAATACTCTCCAATTGTCAAAACGAGAAGCTTTCTGTTTTAAATATGACTGCTCTTTCAACTAAAGTCTATTTTTTCCCATACAGGTTCACGAGGAAGTACTTCATCAAGAAATCAAACAACTAAAGTCTGACCTCAAGAAGGCGAAACAGTATCACACACCGGAGATGCATCACTACTCTCAACTTGAGGATAAAATTGCTGCTATGGAATCTCGGTATTCCCAACGGGAACACGAACTCCAAGCAATCATTCAAAACCTTCGAACATCAGCCGATGTAGAGAAGGATGCTGTGCTCGGAAAATGGCGAGAACTGGTTCGGAAGAAAACGGAAGAGACGGAACGCTTCCGGGTTGAACTCGAGGGTATTTTATCTGTCTTAGAAGAGTTGCGGCAACAGGGGGTGGTAATCCCCAAAAATAAGATAAAGCATTATGTATAATGTATATAAGTAGAAAGAGACGAATTTATTGCTCCACGCTTTGGCTGACGCATTGATATCAACAATTGCCAGTCAAATATTTCAATTCGTTTTAATATAATAATGCACCATTCACGCTTGCGTTGGCACAAACTTACAAGTCTTTAAGAACGTTAGCGCTATTCAATTGTCAACTTGACAAAAAAGCTGGTATCCGATAAATAATGCCATCGGGTTTTGTTCAGACATGGTTGGCTATTCTCTGCTTTTCTCTTCTTGATTTTTTCATCTTTGTAGGCGAAGGAAGAATGCGTGCTTTGAGTTCTCACCATTGGAAGGATAGTAGCGATCATAGAAGCCAACAACGAACCTCTCAGGTTTGAAACCAAACTTCTGGTACAACAACATGGCAGGATTATTGGCTGACACATGAAGCGTCACATCCTTCCCCAAGCAAGTCTGAATGAGATGATAAATCATGAAAGACCCAATACCAGCTCTTCTCCAATCAGGGTGAACAACGACGAATGAAATGTAAGCCTCGTTATATTTCACATCAGGCACCATAAACGCGCACCCAATGATCAGCTTCTTGTATAGAACGACGCAAGTGAAGTCTGGATACTGTAGGCACTCGGATAGATCAATACCTGGCCAGAAGAACTCACGACATAGAGCATTTACCCCCGGAATGTGATGAGGTTGCACGTAGCAATAGTCTATAGGAGCGAATACTACAGGAGGAAGCGCTATGTGGGGAAACTTTCTTTGAAACCACGTGTACACTTCCTTTAACACTTTCAGTTTCAATGGCGTCGCTTCGAAATCCCGTCGTATGAACGGCTTCAAAACCCGTGACGTATACGGACTGGTTATTGCCCGATTCACTGTACTTGGATTGCTACCAATCAAACGACTTAAGAAGCTAACCTGTTTAACAGGTTTTTGTGAAACCGGTTGCATCATAAACCGATCAAGGATCCGATCACTCTTTACAGGTGGTGCCCTTTGAGGCTTAGCTACTTCCACTTTCAATTCGTAGTTTTCCGATGAAGTTTTTAACACTGGGGTGCATTCGCCATTGCTTACAATATAATGTGATACTGTATTCAAGGACATTGTGACGACCTTGTCCAGATCAAAAATGGGAAGACCAGCAAGTCTCTTTTGATGGTTCAACTGTAGCTTCCTATGCAAACGTTTTGCAGTTGAGTTCTGTGAGTCAATCTTGTTCAGCTTCTCTAGTAGCAACCTTTCTTCTGGTAGCATCATATTCCGTAAATTCCTACCTCTTGATTGTTTGTCCTCTTCGGTACTCTCATCATGATCTTCCAATGCAGCTTGGCTATCTTTCAATTCTTCTGCAGGATCCAATAATATCACTTCTCGCTTGATATTTTTCACTTTGTCATTTTCATCTGCTTTCTCCTTAGATATATCCACAATATTGTTTGCAAAACTCGAATACAAAGAGTCTTCACTTTCTTCCAGAGTATCGAAGATCTCATCCATTGCTCCTAGATCACCTATATCCAACTCCAAAATATCACCGTTGCTTTCTAGAAATGTATCAATCTTATCAGCTATTTCGGTTTCCATGACCTCATCTACAGGTAATCCAGTATTTTTCTCTGATTCAGCAAGTTTGTTTGATTCAACTAAGCTAGCCTCCACATGATTTTCAGCTGTTCCAGTTGAGGTTCCATTTTCCAGAATTCCATCATCAACTTTCTGTTTTTTCCTGCCAGCGTTCATTTCTTTCCCTACACTTCCAGTCCGCATCTGTCCACCTTTCTTTTTCCGCTTTGGATTACCCCCCGGCGTCATTACTTCTTGTTTCTCGGAGGGGGGAAGCACTTCCTGCAATGTCCACCAACCTCCTTCCTTGAACTCCTTCTGTCCACTCTTGAAAATTTTCGGACAATTTGTAGACAGCGTTCCTGCAACTGTGCTACACCACGAGTTTGTCCTCTTCTTCTCTGTGTGAAATATCGTCCAATTTTGATCAATGAACCCGCACAAATCATCTTTCCACCGAAAATATCCCTTTCTTCCGCTCCCCCGACAAATAAGATTATACAACGATAAATAAACTACTTGTAGCCAATTCATTGTTTTTCTTCTGCATTTTTCAGTCCCAGAGTCAGAGCATTTGATGCAGGTAAACTCAAAAAATATATCTCCTTTAAAGTTACTTGGTCGGCCATTTTTTAAACAAGTCGAATGAAATAGCTTCTCACAAACCATACATTTTAACATACTTGGCGTAATGTTCTTTCCACAATAACAAACGAGAACGTCCTTTGATAATTTCGCACCAGTTTCTCGTTCACCGTTGCTAGGTTTGTTAACCTTATTCTTCTCAAAGGCCATATTTTTCCACAACAATTTTACTCACATTTCATGTCATCTTTGCCGCCATATTGTTTCCGAAACGACAATAACCATGTAAGCGGTTGCAACGTTGGTGTACGATTCATATAAGCGAAATATAAAGGTTCAGTCGTTTAGCCCATAATGCTTTGCGAAAAATAAGATGGCGGAAATTTCAGGTCCCCAGAATGGTAAAGGTCCTGATCCTGTAAAAGTTACCTTAGCTAGGGTGAGGTTTGGCTTAATTACATGTCCTAATAGGTCTACTGTTTCTAGTGCTTGTGCCAGAATATTGAACGAAAGTATAAGTTAAAAACTGTACAAAATTGTGGTAAAACTTACACTAAAAATCTCAAATGAGGTTATGGTAGGAAGACTAAGCTGCAGACAGTTAAAGAACCATGTGTTAAACTTATTGATGTACTTGTTCGAACTAATTTGTTATGCACCTTGTCTTAGAAAGCTGAAATGGCTGCCAAAGGAAGGTTTATTCCGCCTGAACAGTATGGTTCATTGATCGTAAGATTCTACCTTTTTATTAAGTATCTATTTTCTAGTATGCATTGACACTTTGGTGGGGTTAGATTTGACTTCCATTACCACTAGGACAACTACGAACTACGGCCAACCAATTGGATGGTTCTCGTCCAATTGGTTTACCAATGGAATACGAGCCTAACTAGCAAGTGGTAGTGAATTTCAATTCGGAACCTCTTTCTTACATTCTTGTAGAGAGACAGAATAGTTCAAGTTTTTAACACTTACATTTGTACGAAATCCTAGAGAGATCCTGCTATTGAATATTGGGGTTCTATGAGAGAGAAGACTCAAGATCATTTCAAATTTCGTCCAAGGACGGTCTTTCTTGGTGTCATGTGGTGTGCTATAGTACCTGCTGCTTACTATTTCTTCTTGAAATGGGAAACAGTAAGTTTAGTCAACATTATTTTACTTTTTTCTGTGTTCAAAAGAAGAGGACACTCTTGATGTTTTGGCTTGAAATTCAGATTTTGTCTCCCATTATTGTAGTGAGAATGAATATCTTCTTATACAGTGCTTCCTATTTTTCGTATCAGAAACAAAAACACTTTTTGACTGGCAAAACACCAGAAGAACACTTGGGAGAGAAAGCATCAACGTGACAATTTCAAGTCTCATTCAAGTTTTCACATGTTTAGGAAAGTAGAAACATATCAGGGTGGGGTTTTCAGAGTATTTTTGCCCATTCTATATACTTGTATTTAATAATAAAATTATGATTCAGTGTTTTATAGCTATATTTTTTTAATATGCTGGTAAGTCCATCTTGTAAATTACTGTTTGCAGTTTACGATAAACGACACCGCTTCCACTGCCCAAATAACATTATTTTTGGAACCAATGTCATAATATTGAGGTTACATTTCAAGAGTATTTGAAGCTTACATAGCATAATCTTGCAAGCGTGTCAAAAATAGTTGAATCATAAACTGGCATAGAAGTTATGGAGTCCAACTGTTATGCAGTGTCTCTTGCCTGATAAATTATGCACTTCACCAGTTTTCTCAAGACACTAGTTAGAAAAAAGAATAGCCATGCTTGCTTTCACCTAACACATGTTTGCTTTAACATGAGATATTAAGGCCGGTTTCCATTTCAACCGTATTGTAGCGTACCGTAGCGTATTTCTTTGTTCTAAAGTCATTAGTTACGCTCTGGTGCTCACCAAACAAAGAGATACGCTACGTTACACTACGGTACGGGCGAAGTGGAAAACGGCCTTTAGACAGAGCAAAAAGTTGGCTTTGTACCTGATGAAGGAGTCGTTTATTATCGATTGGACATCAAAATTCTAACAGAAATATAAACCGAGAACTATTATAACTTTATTTTTGTTTACATGTTTTAATTATGATATTGAATTGCTAATTGTTATAAGCAATAACTACATAATATGTTTCTGAAAAAATGAAATCTCCAGTGCAGAACCATTTCCATGAGAACAAGGTGTCCTCAAGAGGTTGCTGCGACTTTCTACTCTTGACATATGTGATCAAATTTTTTCACTGAAAAAACCATTGGATAATTTCAGCAACATTTATCGTTTGTATAGCTCTCACTTTGTCACATCCCTAGCATGAGAAGAAATCTTCTCTTCTAACTTGTTCTAGTCACTCTAATGTTCAATCACGAGTTGGAAACGTTGGGCCTCCCTTTTGGTAATTTCCACTGATTTCCGCTCCACTAAAGTCAAATCCTGGATTCTAAATTAGAAGAATAGATAACAATATTTTTAATTAGTAAAACCACGATCATTTTGAAAATGTTTATACCTCGCTCTGAAATCGCTCTAGAGTTAATTTTTTCTCCATCTCTGTAAATGTAAAAGGGTCAACCAAGTATTGATCGACAAGCAATGACTTCCAGCACTCGCTTGCTTCACGTTTAGATTTCACCAAAACAATACTTAGTAATTTCTGGTCCTCTGCAAAAGATCGAATGGAGCGATAATTGTAAGAGAGTTTTAAGTTACGGTGTGCTTAGAAAACATCTGACTCGTTCACTGACCTATAGTCCATATTGTTTCATCACAAAGAACTGATGCATACGTTTCGCCCTGTTGTACATTTGAACAAATAAAGGCAATGTGTTTATTTACAGGATTGATCATATGCATTCAAAAATTAAAATACAGCGACTCTAAGTAATACCTCGAAAACAGTCTTGCCCCTCACTGAACATTTCAGAGATTTCGCTGTACTTTTAAGAGCAACTTGTTTAGAAGTTGTACTTTCTGGTAAGTCAACTTTAATAAAAATTTCTTCAATAGTTTGAGCCCAGCAACCCCATTCGGTTTTACTCCAAATTACACCACTTTTTTCATCGAAGTCCACCATCTTGGCGCCCGCATTGTTTTTAGGCCAGAGTTAACTGACCGGTTCGGAAGAAAGATGGCGTACTTCATGTAAATTTAGAACATTTCCATTCCTAACTTTTTTGTGTTTATTGTTTCAATTCCTTTCTGTGGAAAATCTTTCCCTGCTTTTTGTGTGCTTTTTACAAAATTACATTGTTATTACTCACATATAGAATCTCTTTTTGTTCGATTTCTTTTAAAATTGATAAAAACTGCAGGAAACTTTAAAAATTTCAAAAATTTCGGCGTCGTGCTTTTCAGGAAACTGGTATCTAACATTACCAAAATAAACATGGTGAGCATGCTGCAATTGTTGCTGCGCATTTTACTTGTGTTTTTATCGATTTCTTCGAATAGTTCTGCAGAAAAAGATGATAGTTCCATCAAAACGTGCAAGGCAGATCATGGGAAATACAAATACACCATTTCGGGCTGGTAAGTTTTCTAACGCGTCCTTTGAAACTATAAAGTTTTTTTGTGAGTCATGTAATTGTCACATGATAGCGTTTTTGTGTACTATAATTGCCATATTACGCAGAAAACTAGAGAGAAACTGCTTTGTTGTGGACTGAAGTTTATTATCAAAATATTTTATGTTATAGTACTTCTATACAGTTTGCACTTCGTAGAAATTTATCTCTGGTACATATTGCTTTGTAATGTGCACAAATGAAAATATACTTTGTAGAGATGGTTATGGTTCATTTTTTGATAACTGAAGTATAGTATGAGACACTTTTTACAAATGTTTCCTTTGCAATAAATTTTTTTATTCGTTTTCCTTGGTAGGGATTGGGAAGTTCGAAATAGTAAAAATGAAAGCTTCTTTATAAATATTTGTGGTCGAGCAAAAAACTGTGATGAAAGTGTCTCAGTTTGTAAAAGTACAGCTCAGAGTGGAACACTAAATTATGGTTCAAGTTTTGTGAAGGAAAAAGCACTGCCAACAACACGTTATGGAGAAACATTTTCAATAACATTCAATGGTACTGTAGAATCCAAAGCTGGGTGTGCAAATAAAACGATTCAAACCAAGATTAATTTTCAGTGCGATCATCTTTTGGTAAAGTTCTTCAATTTCATAGTCATCTATAGTTTTTCCATTCAACCTATTAAGATGCATTTGGCATTTGTTTGCCCTATAAAGTGCTTGCTTGTCATCGAGCTCTAAAACTAAATCATCAGCCTTTTTCCTTTTCTAGCCCTTTGAGTGACAATGCACTCTAATTTTTTTGTGATTTTTTGAAACAGGGTTCACCAGAACTTATCGATGAGAATGGATGCATGATCATTATTGATTTTTTCACAAAGGAAGCTTGCAAGTCAAAACCTGAAGCTCCTAAAATAGCAGAAATTCCTTGTGTCATCTATAATCCTGTTGATAAAAAGGAGAGAGATTTATCCCCCCTTACAAAGCGATCAGGTTTGTTCTTCCTATGTTGGTGAAATAGATTGTTCAGGAGGGGAGGGGCTTGAATTCAATATTAGTTCATTCCCTGGTGTGGGGTGCATATGCACATATATTTGTTATGGCTTATGGCTTATGGTTTATATATAGTTACTTTGCAGCGTGTAAGCTGAATTACGTAACTATTTACAATAGTTTTCTAATGTATACACTATGTATATGAATGTATATTACCTTACACTGTCTATTTTTACAATATAGTACAGTCTGTCACCAAAGATATGCTATTTTCTTTAAACTAAAGGAGGTCATCGTGTTTCTTCTTCTGATCGTAATGTTGACATATTCATTAATGTTTGTCGTGACATCACACCTGATAAAGCAATACCTGAACATGCCTGTCATGATGCTGCAAAAGGCACTAATAGTCCTGCCTGCCGTGCTGACATAAAGAAGCCCATTGGAAAAATTTCTGAAAAGGAGACAGCTCTGGTTTATGAAGGGGATAAAATCAAGCTAGTTTATCATTACACGCCAAAAACGAAGTCAACGACTTGCCCGAATGGTGTGCAAACTGTGATAATATTTTTATGTCAAAAACAGTTCTCAAATGTAAGTAGTAGTAGTTTTTTAGTTAAACCCTACAAGGGCTTTTCATAACTGATATACAATTCAAAGCAATTATATATAGCATTTACTATCTCTATCTAAGCTATATATCTTTACAGCAATTGTGATACTAGTTTCCTAATCTACTTATGCTAACTCACCCTGTCAACTTTCCTTGTTGGAGGAAGCGGAGTGCCTGCAGAAAAGTTTAGACTTTCGGCAGAGTAGTTGACATTTCTTTTCATATAAGAATCTTGAGTCCAATTTGCTGAAAACTGAAGTCACACCCTCACTGGCAAGAAAGGCACTTGCCCTAGCGACTGTGGTTGCTAGGACAAGTGCCTTTGCAAGTACTTTTGCTCTTTTTTGGAAAGGCAAAACACTCCAGACAGTTGGTTAGAACTTTAGCTTGTTCAAAAATACTGTTCTACTTGTATATAAAAAGATGGCCTCATTGGATAAAATACTAACATGGCCTGGTAGCCTGGTCATGATGTGGTTGTCACTCAAAGAGGCTCACAAACTATTCATCCACTCAGCTGTATATTACAACACGAAGCTTTTCAGTATGTTCGTTTCTCAGATAATTGTTTACTTCAGGGCGGAACTGGTCCAGTTCTAGTCACCAATACATCACAAGAAACATGTAAATATGACATCATTTGGAGAACCGATCACGCATGCGCAAATAATGACGTCATTACGGACAAGTGTCAATTTAGTAATGGTGAAGTGAGCTTTGATCTTACCAAACTAGAAAAGCCAAACAAACAACTGAGTTATCAAGTCAAAGAGAAGGATAATGTTGAGTACAGGATTAAAGTATGCAGCAATGGTCAGGCTTGTGGTGAGTTACTGTGTTTAAATACTTCTTTACTTATTAATTTATTCATCGATATATATACCTTCAAAGTAGGAAACTGGCTTTATGGCCCACTGAATGGTAAATCTTTCTGACGTTGCATTAATCAGACTCAAATATATAAGTAGGGTAGTCTAGGACATCTTGAAGCCGTCAGCAATCCAGCTGATCTGAAATCACAGAAAAAGACTGGGACTAGTTGTCAGATAAAAATCCATTTTTCGTTTAAAAAGAGTTATTCTTGCACTGTTCCTAATTTTGCAATAGATTTGTCTTTCTCACAACCAAACATATTGAAGTTTCTATTGATTTCATGAAAGGAAAAGAAAGACAGAAGTGATTAAATATAGCAAAATGGATTTCTGTTCTGTTGCTCGTTCTAGTCTTTTTGCTCACGGTCAGATCACCTGGATTCTATATAATACTATTTTCAGGAAACGACAAAGATGGGTCTGACACTGCAGTGTGTCAAATTACAACTAAAAAAGATTCACCCCCGCAAACGTATTCTTGTGGTAACGCGGATGCTAATCACCGAAGTATTCGCTATGCAGACGGCAAGTTGACCATGGTCTATAGAGGAGGCTCATTTTGCCATAATAACATACAGCGAAGAACAATCGTCACTTTCCGATGCGATCCGGCTATCGGCGTCGGTGTTCCGGCCTTTGTTGAAGAACAACATTGTTATTACTATTTTGAGTGGTTTACTAAGCACGTATGCCCCTCGCGTGTACCTGGTTCGTGCTCGATTGTTTCCGACAAGAATCAGACTTACGACCTAAGTATCCTTACTAAAGGAAATGGCAGTTGGATGGCTATTAATGATCGCAAAGAAGCCGCTGGTCATACGTACTACATTAACGTATGCGGAGCTATTGTGTACCCGCGATATGAAGGTTGCGTTGGGTCAGCGGCATGCGAAGTGAAAAACAATGTAGGACGTGGTATAGGCATGTTTAAAAGTACTCCAACTATATCAAGCTCAGGTACTTTGAGTTTGGAATATATTGGTGGGAAATGTGAAGGATTCAAAAAGAATATTACAACTACTATAAAGTTTATATGCAAGACTAAAGATTTAGAAAGTCCGCCTGAATTAGAGTCCAGATCGTGGGATGGATGTGATTACGTATTTACATGGAGTACAGGTATATGTAGTCTAGATTAACAGGCTTATTTGATTTGGAAACTCCGCATTACTCATTATCTATGTAAAGTTTCGTTTATGCAAAAATATGGACACTGTCTTATCTCATGTGTATTGTGCTGTAGTGAAATCAACTAATGAAATTGTTGTGAATAAACTATTGTGCCCACATCATAGATGGGTAGTTTAAGAAAAACAATGCGATTCGTTAGTCAGAGCTAAACGCATTCGCCTCGTGAAGAGATAGTGCCCATAAGTTGCAGACTTGAAGGTGTCTTAAGTACAGCAAAATAGCAAAAAGTCTAAGAAACTCTTTTTGTTAACTTGTATAAATGATGAAGGACTTTGGCTGAAAACGTGGAAACTCATGACTGCCTCAAAACGTTTTCTTTATTTGAATCCTGGGAGTGAAATAATTCTTCTTTTCCTTGTCGTTTAGCTGCGTCTTGTAGTCTACAAGTGGTCAATGGTGAAGGGTGTTTCTTGGAGGACTCTGTAACTGGAAATGTTTTTGACCTTTCTCCTTTGGAAAAAAGAGAGAAAGGTCAGGATTATTTTACCGTTGATGATAAGAAAACTCATGATACATATTACATACAGGTAATATAAACTTTTCATTCCTCTGGTTTAGTAATAAAGTGGTCAACATTACTCTTAGTAACTTTATTAATGGTTGAGTGTTTTTATTTTGTGCAGATGTGCAGTAAAAACGGTTTGGACCCGAAAGTCTGTGGTGGACGAGGCGCTGGTATATGCCAAAAGACGAAAAAAAGCCTATATCATATTGCTGGCAAGATACATGATAATTTATATTACTATGATGGAGTGTTAAAACTAAAGTTCGCAAGTGGAGATGTGTGCAGTAAAAATAAGAAACTATCTCTTGAATCTCACATCACGTTCTTCTGTGATGATACCGCTGGCGTTGGCGAACCCGTGTTCGTCGGCGAGGATTGCTGCGTGTATAATTTCGTATGGTACACTAAATACGCATGTCCATTACAAGTAAGATATTGTTTTATTTCTTTGTGAACTACTAATATATTTATATATCAGTGGCAGGGCCGCCCAGACAATTTTGGGGGCCCGGGGCAAAATTCTCTTTGGGGGCCCATCCTCCCCCAAAAAGCCCATGCAAATACGTTCTAGACTATTTTTGGGGCCCCCACATGCCTGAGGCCCGGGGAAAATTGCCCCCTTTGCCCCTCCCCCCTCTGGGCAGCCCTGATCAGTGGTATCATAGTCATTCAAGTTATGGTTTGAAGCATTGATCCAAATCTTTGTTCTTTCGTTTAATTTGTTAATGTTCTTGCAAACTTGTGCACGGTGAAGACATAGTATGAAGACTTGACCAAAGTCCTTGTTCTACCGTTTTATTCATGTTTATTTCATGGACTATGATTTTAAACAATGTGTAGACAATGGAATGTGCAGTAAAAGACGATCTAGGCAAGGAGTATGACTTGTCTCCGCTGGCGCTGGCTGAAGACAATTGGGAAGTTACAAACAATGGTGATACATATTATCTCAGCATTTGTCGAGTTTTGCATCGTAGTAAAACATTACCTAAGACTTGCCCAGTCCGAAGCTCAGCTTGTGTGAAGTACGCCAATAACACCCTTGCTGGAATTGGTAAGTAACTTGTAGATTACACTATGCAGGGCTACATTTCAGTACTTTTCTTGACACAAGTTTGAAGTTTAGGTCAATGTACAGTTTAGATCATCTTCACAAAGGGAGACTACGCCAGTCTTGTGTCTCCATGATATATTTTCAAATCTGATTTGATAGAAAAGTAAACGTTTCTTTATAGCAGTTCGTTACAATTCACGATCTAACTTTTTTCAACATTTCATTTTGTTAACAGGTCATATCGTTAATCAAAAATCTCTGACCAAGGATCTTGTTTTGCGTTATGGGAATGGAGAAAATGGCAAATACACAACCTCAATCAAATTTTATTGCGATAAACAAGGACAGGTAGTTGAAATTTACATGAAGTGTTTCGTAACTACTAGTTGTGCAGCTGCAGAGGAATTCTAACTTATGACACATGCATAATACATTCATTACTTTTGTACTCATAGTTGGTTTTTTTTACTTCAGATTGGTTCACCTGTATTGACAAGTGCGTCTCATGGAGTGTATTCATTCGAATGGACAACAAAGTATGCTTGTGGAGTCAAGCCTCGTGATGAATCTGGCTGCGACGACAACGATTCTCGTATTTCTATGTTAAAGACGCCTCAGAAGAAGGTATTGTGTCTATGATCCTCAAAGATATGATTTACGAATTAAAATAGTAAACGAAAATTTTTTCGTCGTACACATGAGCAAGGAAACAGGTCAAGGAAACTTGTTGTTGTATTTTTTCTCCAGGGATACATTGTAGACATGCCATATGGTGGAAAGATCACGTTTGATATCTGTCAGAATGTCACATGTGGTAAAACTAAGACTGGCGGCAAAAATATTTTTGCTGCAGCTTGCTTATCAAACAAAGGGAAATTTAAGTCAGTCGGTGAATCAGCGCAGAGCACCATTGAGCATAGCGATAATGTCATTACACTAACTTATCCGTAAGTTTTACATATAAATGCTTTTATTGCATATAAATGCTTTAAATTTGAAACTGATTGGGACACTATTAGGAATTTTGTCATATTTAGTTAAGTGGTTACCCCGATAATTATAGCGTAAAATTTCAGTTTCTGAAGTACGTGTATTAATAACCAAAAAATTACACTTTTAGGCAAATATATCACTTGTGTTATATACTTGTTTGTGCTGTTTTTCAGAGGTGGCTATTGGTATAGTACTCCAAACTGGGCGAGATTTGCTACCACAAAGATTAATTTTGTGTGCTCTCGTAACGTCACAAATGGGAAACCTGTGTTTCTTTTTCGAGAGGAAAATGTTTACGTGATCGAGTTCAAAACTTCTTTAGCATGTAAAGCTCAGCCGATTGAATGCAGGGATAAAAACGGTCAATATAATCTAGAACCACTTTCCCTTATCTCTGGTAAGCAATATGTAGTATATGTGTCGCGAACAAGTGTAATGTTTTCGCTTTTATTAAGCCGTTTCGGAAGTTAGCATATGAAATTGTAGTCAACTTGTAGTTATCACGAGAAAATGATGGTTATTTTTGTCATTGTACCAGTGATGGATCCAGCATGATCTTATAGGGGGGGGGGTGCTCCGGTTTGGTGTAGGTGTCGTGTCGGTTGACAGTTGACTTTTCGTTAATCTGTGGTTGCTCCTTTGTGGGTGTCAGACTGTTGGTCATGGGCATTGCATAAATGCAGTCAATGCCAACTCGGTGATATTTTCTACTTTTAGTCTGCATCTTTCGAGTTCCACTGCAAAATTATTTAGAACACAGGAAATTTGCACCCCCCTGCACTCCCCCTAGCCAACGTTAGGGGGGGGTATGAACCCCCCCCCCAGTAAATCCATCACTGCATTGTACGCGGAGTAGTCTCGTATATGATGAAAACGCGTGAACAATTTAGCAATAGTTTGATTTTCTTGCTTTGATATGAGCTTCAACTTTGGAATGTCATCTCCTTTTTTTGCTCTGTGAGTCTTATTGAAACCCAGCATGTTCTAAGTGTTAATGGTACCGTCATTTGAATTTTCCAGGCAATTGGATGGCAGCTGATACTCGCTCACATCTTGACTACTTCATCAATGTATGTCGTGATTATTATCCTGGAGACTCAGAGTTGGTTTGCTCAGGTTCTAGTGGAATTGGAGCTTGTCAAGTCGATAACCGTTACAAAAAAAGTCACAATATGGGATACATCAGAAGTAGACCTTCGGTCTCTTTCAAAGGTGCTGTCACACTTCAGTATCTCGGAGGAGAGACATGTCATAAGACGTATAAACGAAGCACCAGGATTAATTTGTTTTGTTCGGATGTGCATGTAAGTAAAAGCCATAGAGCTTTAGAGCAATCCTAATTAAACTGGAATAGGATGTGGAAAAAGCTTTTGAATATCTCAAAGAAAGAAGTCAAACGGTCTATAATGCCACTGATATTTTCACTGTGCACAAGTTTATACATAAACATGAAAAAAAGATAGAACAAAGACTTTGGTCAAGTCTCCAAACCATATTTTCAATGACTATGTCTTCACCATACACAAGTTTACATGAACATGAACAAAAAAAATAAAACAAAGACTCTCGTCAAATCTGCAATCCATATCTCCATTGACTATGTCTTCACCGATGCACAAGTTTACATAAACATGAACAAAATATAAAACAAAGACTCTCGTCAAATCTCCAAACTATATCTCCACCGGCTATGTTGTTTTCATGCAAGAGCAGACGTGCATTTCCCGGTATTTAGAGTATTTCCTTAAGACTTTTTTTGACGTCTTTTAGGGTTCACCAGTGCATATGATAGAAACAGCAGATTGTGAATATGTGTTCTACTGGATGACGCCAAGTGCGTGTCCTTTAAAAAAATATGAAGCGAAGAATTGTATTGTCTATGATGACCAATATGGCTTCTATTTTGATCTAAGTTCTTTGAAACTTCAAAGTCAAGATCTGGGAGGTAACATTGTGTACAAAGTGGGATTCTGTGACCAAACTCCTGATGAATGTGGTAAAGGCAAAGCCTCGTGTTTTGTTAAAGGTAACTCGAATATGCTCTTCTTATATCAGGTTTTGGCAAAACTTTGAAGTTTATGTGCTCATTGCAACTAGGAGAATACAATCATGGACACGTCAGTACTCTAGTTTTATTAAGTGTATCGAAATTTAGCTAGGAGTCACGATTCACGATCTGACATTTCAATACTCCAGCCTAGTGTCTTCATCACATATTATCACCACCCAAGCTTAGTAAAATGAACGTAACGTTTAATGAAGTTGTAATTCAAAATCCAATGTTTCAACGCTCCAGTACTGTCTTCATCACACATTGGCCGTATTTATATTAGAAGACGTCTTTAATGCCTGGACGAATGAAACGCCTTGCAATAAGTGCAACTGATGTAAATACGCGATGAAGGAGTAAGACGGCGAATTAGTTTCTTTGCACAGTTTTATACGAAGAAAATTGCAAGCGAGACCCGATCAAGACCTTCAGAATAAATTTAGTCTCTCGAACTCGTTTAGTGCATCTAATTTTTGTCATCTCGTATTTGTATACCAGACGGATTTAATGTCTTAGACGATAAAGACATCTGTTAAGTGCGTCGTTTGGACGCTCTTAGCAAGAGATGTTAAAGTCGTCTCAATGTTTTGTTCATCCGTTCAATTTACCGTTTTTATACTAGACGACTTTGTCGCCTCAGACGTTAAAGACGTCTTCTAATGTAAATACGGCCATTATCACAACTCTGGTTTAGTAAAATAAATGCAGCTTAACATTATCGAACCTCTCTTATAATTATAGGTGGAAGCGTGACGAATTTTGTATTCAAGAGCATGATCTATTATGATAACAAGATAACCATAACTCACAATAATTCCTCTTTAACCATCTTCAATGAAATCTCCTGTGATTTAAACAGCAAATTAATTTCCTACGTTGGAAAAACATCAGATGGAAAGAGTTATCATATTTCGTGGACTAGCAACTTAGTGTGCCCGCCCGTCGTTGGCGAGGAATGTAGCCTTACGCATGAAGGAATTCTATACGATCTATCTGTGTTGGCTAAAGAAAATTGGAACTGGATTGGAAGGAATGCCATTAAGGAATTCGGTTTTAAAGATTATCAATTTTACTTCTCTGTTTGTAAACCATTGAAAAACATTGCTGGTCTTAAGAATAATGGCTCTCGAGCGGCAATGGAAGATGGCAAAGGGTAATTTAACAAAAAGATAGAAAAATAATTTGGTTGGTCAAATATATCCATTAAAGCATATCTCAAATGAGCATGTCTTCACCGTGTATAAGTTTACATAAACATGAACAAAGACTTTAGTCAAATCTCCAAAGCATATCTCCAATAGGTAAGTCTTGATGTATCGAATGCATATTCATGATATCATATAATGTTTTATAGCACTTTGACAAGTCTCGGTACAATGATCAAACCTCTTCAAATGTCTAATGGATTGCTTACAATGATTTATGGCCACGGTGGTGTTCCATCTCAATGTAAAGATTCTACTAGTTCACAGACTACTATACAGTTTGTATGTGACAACGTTGTTCCCGGTGGAGTTGGGGTAAGTGAATAAATCATATTCCCACAATAACTAGTGTAAAGTCTTTAAGCTTTTGTCTGGCAAGAGTCTAACGTTGATAAACAATATCATCTGGCGTTAGACAGGGTGAAATACGTACAAAGGGAACAATGGAGAACATCGCGTTTTTAAGAGGTTAAGAATTCAGTTAGTTTAGAGAAATCTTTTTCTTTCGTTTAGGTTGGACCTGTGGTGGATGGTTTTTACGAAGAGAGTTGCTCGTTCCATGTTACATGGTTAACACGTGCTGCCTGTCCTGTTCGTAGTTTATTGGAGAGTGACCCCCACGTGCCATGCACAGCTGTGCACCCAGCTACAAGGAAAAGTATTAGTCTGATTTCGCTCAAGAAATCTACGGGCTACCATGTTGAGGATCAGAATAACAATAAATATTTGTTGAACATTTGTGGACACCCTGAAATTGCAAATAGTGCTAATTGTATGTTATCTGTTATCCAGCATATTACTGTACCTGGAGTGTACCCATTCTTTTCCTTAGTTAAATTATTGCTTTTTATTCATTCTCTTTATCATACTCTTGGTCACAGATAAGAGGCTACTAACGGATGTCCGCCTTCAAAATCATTCGTTTGGGAAGGGAGTGAATACCTATCTGTAGGGCACTTGCTAGGATAATGGCCGCCATGAAGATCACAAGGAAAATCGAATTACGCAATTTTGGGGCAGTCGGACATCTGTTAGTCTCTAATCTGTGTCTTAGTCCTAGTCTTTATCTAACTCCTAATCTTAATCCTGCATTTAGTTTTATTCTTAATCCAACTCTTAATCTTAGTCTTAATCCTAATCTTGCTGTCCACCTCTTTCTTTTAGGTAGCTTAGAAACGTCGGGAATTTGCAGAATATCTCATGATGGTAAACGCACCAGTGTTGGCAATGTAAGCACAGCTCTTGTGTATCAGCAGGGATTCCTATATCTTCATTATAAAGACGGTGATAATTGTGAAGGACAGAAAGACAGGAAAATGGAGACTTTAATAACGTTCATGTGTGATTCGAAAGCAGGACAAGGCAAACCTACACTAGAGCAAACAAACGACTGCACACATTTTGTGACTTGGAAAACAAGCTTGGCTTGTGAAGCTGAGGTAATGATTGGAGAAACCTGAATACATGGATTCCTTCCGACTAGCTAGATATACCATTTGGAAATGTTTTTATTATATCTTGTTTATTTTTTAGATTGATTGTGTTGCTCACAATAGTGACCACTTCTATGATCTCTCACCTTTAATCAGGAACGATGCTAACTATGAGGTTTGTATTTTCTACGATTTACTCTTTGTTCTCAATATACTAACCTTAATGCTAACCCGTTCTAACCAATCCGAGTTTGTGACTGATGAAGTATTAATTTGGAATGTGTTTTATATTTTATAGATCAAACACAAAGGAAGACGTTATCTCATAAACGTTTGTCGTTCTTTGGTTTATGATTCAAGATGCAGTTCAAATTCTTCAGTTTGTGCTCTTCCAGTATGTGGAGTTTCACTAAACACTTTTAGATGACAAAATGATGAACAAACACGCAGTGATCGAGCATAAGGCTGCCTTCGACTGTCGCGTTTTTCATGCACTTCAGTCCTACGTAAAACTTTGATTAAACTTCGTTTTCGAACTACCACGAAATGGAATATTTACAATTTGGTGTTTTAAATGAATACGTGCGTCTATCTGTTAAAATGTTTCTAAAAAGTACAAAATTTCGAAGGATTTAAACTTGTACGTCCGTGAATAAACGCGACACTGGAATACAGCTACAAGTTTGATTTAATTGTATTGTATACTCTCAAGTTTCATAAATCCTTGACCTTGGTATAAACACTTTGAGACTATTTGCACACGGTAACGTTTTTGAGCGTTTTCATTTGTGTTTTCACGCAAAAATGGATGCAAACTGTGACTAGCAAGTTAGAACAGAGGCTGCAGCTAATTTAATATATTGAAAACATTTTCCCTTGGAAAGTGTTAACTAAGCGTTAAAAAGATAAACGAGACTCAAACGTTCTTGGAAACGCTTGAAAACGACACCCGTGTGCACGTAGCCTGAATCAATAAAGATGAAGTTTTTGCAATTGGTCTCTAAATGACTTAAAACATCATAATTATGTACAATACACCAATTCGACAAATTGGTCCGTGGGGACTGGGGATGAGTTTGGGGGTGAAAATTATATATACAAAGCTTGTACAGAAACATTTTATCGCAAAATTTTTTTGCCAAGTGTATAAAGATGGAGTCAAGGAACATACAACAAAAACAATTTGCACCAAGAAAAATATACCTAGACAGGTTTTGTATATATAATTTTCACCCCTAAACTCATCTCCAGTCCACACGGTGTGGTTCGTCGATGTGGTGTATCCCATGATCCCATGCAGATACTTCAAAAGATGTATTTTCTTTCGATTAGTTTGGTCAACGAAAAAGTACAAACCTTGGACAATTGGAGTCAGCCCCAGTGGTCTCCAGTGGTAATGATCCAGAAGTGAAAGCTAGACTTACATATAAAACGAAGTCTAATTGTGCCAATCCTACAACTATTGATTTTGTCTGCAGTCCAGACAAACGTGTGGTAAGTATGTGGTTGAAATGTTGCTTCGAAAATGAGATGAAATCTGTTCCCTGGGATACCAGATATTGATATAACATTGAGTTCTTTCAATATTTTCAATGAATTATTAATGATATTACCAAAATGTTTTGATATTTGTGCCCAAATGTTATTAAGAGAAAAAAATCTTAGGATATTTCGCTTGGCAATGTTGAATTCCAACTTTGTTTTTCATTCTCAGGAGGAACCATTTATCACGTATGCTGATGAATGTTCAGCAAATATAAAATGGTTGACTTCGTTGGTTTGTGACAAGCAGGAAATATACAACAATAGCTGCACGTTCAGGGATACTAAAAACACGTTTTGTTTTGATCTGAAGAAATTGGGCTGGAAAGATAAAATATCTGTGAAGGTGAGTGACACTCAAGGCAATTATGTTTTGAAATCTTGTGTCTTATTGATAAGGCACAGTTTAGTTGAAGAAGTCATTTTTGCCTCTTTAGAAGCACGGGTCTCCCTTGACAGGTAAAGTTTATATCTAGCGTTAAACAGAATAGAAAAGATAAGTAGAGCGTATTAGGACGCATTCAGTGTGGATTATAACGGTCGGAAATCGGCTATTTGCCGATCAAAATCACCAAATGGCCGATCAATTTTATTGTGCACGGACATTTTGGCCGATCAAATAATTACACAATGAATCCTTTTAAATTGAAGTTAACATATATAATCGTTATCATGTGATATTAGTTACTTTAGTTCAGTTACTTGAATTTTATTACAACGATAAACCTTCATTTTTATAGAAAAAGAGAGATTTAAAGGCAGTAGCGCGCATATTTTGTTATTTGTATGTTTAGTGATATCATCTGTATTCACCATGACGCCGTTGAAGTATGATGCACGCCCCATGCCTCATGTTGCAGTTACTGATCCCAAACATTTTTTGGCGCAAAGTTGTGCGTCCGTTCGCCTATTGTGTAGCCATGTCACGAGAAAAATGTTGAAATTTTTGGCCGACCATTTTTTGCCAATGTCCGAGCAACCGTATTGCTGATCGGACATTTGCCCGGCCCAAGCAAAATCGTTATAATCCACACTGGACGCATTAAGTCTTAAATGCACGAGTTTAACCTGAATCTGAAAATTTTACTTTTTTTAGATGCCTCATGGTAATGCTCATTTTCACGTGTGTGGAGAACCAGCTTCAAACGAGTGTAAAGGAGCTACAGGCAAAGCCTGTTTAGTACTGGATGGTGGGTTACCGAAGGCATTGAGCCGCACAAAGATCAGTTACAATGGAAATGAAGTGCGAATATCATACGGTGATGATGCTGTACTGCTTCTGTACTGTGGCAAAGATGACACCTCAAATGCACCTCAATATATTGGCCAGGTCAGACCCAAAGTATATTATTTTGCAATGTTTTCATAATCAAACATAAACAAGGAGATTGAACAAAGATTTTTGGTGTAGCTTTCAAACCAATTCGTTTTCACAAACACAGACAGAAAGTTTAGTAAAATCTTTGATCAACTCCCTAAACCATATTTCGAATAACTATTAACCGTTGTGGAAAAAACCC
Organism: Phenganax subtilis; assembly: GCA_025434845.1. Lineage (NCBI taxonomy): Eukaryota > Metazoa > Cnidaria > Anthozoa > Malacalcyonacea > Clavulariidae > Phenganax > Phenganax subtilis. The sequence continues at coordinate 6,053 of JAOBYK010338688.1, read as the reverse complement.
ATACTTTCAAGGAAAACTTTGCAGTATTTTTCCGTCATACAGAAAAAGAATGGCAATGCCTCAAAGTATTTCTTCAGTATGGTAACACCTGAAGTTTGTCCACCAAGCCGACTGCCTTGCGAAATTCGACATGAGAAAAACGTGTATAATTTAGCTGGACTGAGCGAAAGAGGGGGATACCTAGTCAAAGATGGCAACCATATTACGTAAGTACTGCCAACAAGGAATCGTTGCTATTCAATATAGAATTCATGTAAGACGGTAGACATAAGGAAATTTCGGCTTCACGATATCTTTATTTACATAGTTGTGTATTTTTCTAGCTACTGGGTCAGTTTTTGTGGTCATATTCATTTCAATACTAAAACAAGTAAGGTTTTATGTAGTACTACTTTAATATAAATTATTTATTTTAACGTAGGCTCTGTTGAAAGTGATTTTTCTATAGTAATGATGCAGCATTTTTTGTTGTTGCATTGAAAATGTCTGTCGATATCCCTTTTTTAAAACATAAGTCGATTGCTTCAAGCCACAAGGTTTGACATATCCTACGCTGCTATGCTACAGTGACAAATATTTTGTACGTACTAGTGCGACACATTCGTATGAATGAAATGTAAGATAATACTAGAATTTTGTGTTGCATAGATTTCTGTTCATCTCGAGCGACAGCAATAAAGATACCAGCTGAGGGGAAACTACAAATCATCACAACAGATTCAAACCACTCACTTACGTATCATGGTAGGTTTATGCAGTTCCTTTCATTTTTCTGTGAATTCTTTTCCGATTTGGGGCCTGTTTATATGGGGAAGCGGGGAAAGTTTGCCGGGATGGGACGATGTTCACCCCCGCGTTTACATGATTGCTTCGCACACGGTACGTTTTCTCGCGGGAATATCCGGGACGTATGAATTTGCCAAGAATTATACATGCAAAATTGCCCCGGCAGCCGGGACGGAGCATTCACATGGAGAAAAACGTCTCGCTTCGGGCGGGACGGGACAAAAAACGTCCTGCTTACATATAAACACGAGGCGAAAAATGAAACAGAAACATATACATGCCGGGATCCCGTTCATCGTCCCGTCCCGCCTCTCATATAAACAGGCTCTTAGAATTCTATTGTGGATGTTGTATTCTCTCACAGATACATTATTTCAATATGTTTACAGCAAATCAAGACTATCCTATTCGTCTTCAATATACCAGTGACGAAATATTTCCGGATTGTGGTGGCGACAAAAAGGCGAAAGTCTTACATAGGGTCAAGTGTAAACACGTGATGAAGCCACCACATTTTGATGGGTACGATACGTGCTTTGGAACATGATTACATTGAAACCACCCTTTTCGAGGTTGTTCCGACGGGAGGTAACACGTGGCGAAATTCAAGACAGTCGGACAAACATTGCGTATTTCATTCTATTTGCATATACAAATAGTAAGTAATTCAATTGTATAACGCGACGTTCATTGTTTGTCCGACTGTTTCGAATTAAGCTACACGTGTTACCAGGGCCGTCCTCAGGATATTTTACACGGGGGTGTCAGGTCATCTAAGCCAACTGACCGACGAACTTGTACCGACTACACTCTGGATGTGGTTTTGCCAATGAAATGTTCAGCAACTTCATTTAAAATCTGTCATGCCGCGCAAATACAAATCTGGAATATTTTACCGACTGGGAATGATTTTTGGTTTGCCAGTCGTCAAAAATATTTTGTCTGCCTACTGAAATAGAAATGCTGCCGGCAGCTGAACCTCAGAATAAAATTTCTGGGGGGGTGACACCCCCCCCTAGCTCTGGGCCTACGTGTTACCCCCGTCGGTTAACCTGGAAAGAGGTGAATTGATACAATTTGATAATTGTTTGCAAATTTGGCTCATCGTTGACTTATACTCATTTGTGTTTGAATAGCTTTGATAAGAAAAACTGCGTGTTTACTTTCTCGTGGGAAACTTATGAAGCATGCGCTGAAAACAGGTGAGTATTCTGCATTCTCTGTGCAGTGAATTGTATATATCGCTCACAAGTATAACTATATGTTTTAGAGCTCCTTTGAGCCAGATTTCTGGTGCTTGGGTGTTTCATAATGAGAAAACCTCGGAATGTGAATTAGATTTGACCAACTTGAGAACTCAGTAAGTAATCCCAGATCAATATGGGGTTTCGGTGGCGCTAGGATAAGCACCTTTCACCAGTGAGGTTGTAGGTTTACTTCTCAGTGTGAACTTGAGTTTGTCACGTGAAAAGAGTTCTTCAACTACTCTGCCGAAACTTGTGGGTTTTCTCCGGCTACAGGGAAAGTAGACGCGGAGGTTTGGAATATACTATGTAAACTCGGCAATGCAGTTGTTAGTTAAATAAACCATTTTATTTAATTTTAAAGTAATACCTGAAGCTGTGCCTATAGTTGGAAACTCTGCATCTTCCGTCCAGCTAAAGATTTTGTAGCTATATAGTTAAGAGTTACACATTAGTATTACTAAAGATATGAGGGTAAACAAACTGTTTGATCAAGTGAAACTGCAGTCACTTTTCTTTAATTGTCTCTCATGAGAGATGATCTGAAAATCATATAATCTATTTTTAATTCCATTTGCAGAATATTGAAGGAAAAACATGCAGAGAATTGTGCTTTTTCAAATGATGTTAAAGTGTATAATGAAGGTATATATATCATTGTATACCCTGGAGAGCTCTAGAAGTGCAATGTGTTTAAAGCATTTTACGTTTGTATTTTGTAAAAGTGTGGTTATTTTTACTATAGGCAGAGACTATGAGTTGGTTGTGAACTGTACTCTTCAAGACAAAACGCATAAGAAACGTACCATTGATGTGATCATAAGATGCGGTGTAAGATAATATCTTACTTAACTTTTTGTTATTGACTATGTATAGTGTTACTAGTCTGATAATGCACTAAGTTGTATATATGTTGTTTTTTCTTCAGAATGACACTGAATTGATAACAATAGGCGAAAGCCACTCATATGTGACATATTTATGGATTACCAGTCACGTTTGTGATGTAGATAGGTAAGAGGAACTGTCTTCTTTTTCAATATTGCAGTTAAATTGTCTATACCAACTGCGAAGGTCAGGGATTGTACATATTTTTAATTAAAGAATAATTTTATTATATCTTCTCGCGCTAGTTCTTCACCTACTTTGATTTCAAGTGTGATTTAAATATCAGTTAAAAGAGTCTATATTTTCATTTCAGGACTGGAAGTTGCTCACCGAGTGTAGCTCGTTCAGTATCAAAATCTGCTGTGGCAGTTATAGGGACTTTAACGGGACTAGGTCTTCTCGCTGCTATAATATTCTTCGCCTGTAAACCCGAGAAAAGAGAGACAGTTGCTTTTTGGCTAAGATGGCATATTCGTCGATACATCTGTTGTAAACCATCCTATCAGACTTCATATCGGTACAAAAAGGTACTTATAAGTATTTTTGTCGTAATGCAATGTGATGTTGCTGTAGGAGGTACACAGGTGGATGAATTATTTGTCATTCTCTCTGAGTGATACCCACATTATTACAAGCAAGACGTGGTGTGATCGAAATTCGCTACCTTTGATAGTTTATTGTAACTCCTTAACCATTGAGTGATGTTTTGCTATCTAGGTGAATACATGTGATGAAGATGGTGAAACAGATTTTATAATCGAAAGTGGAGCGGGATCATTATTCAGCGATAGTGAAGATGAAAGTCGTGATAGTGATGAGAATAAGGACAATACAGATGACGATCTATTGCCTTTAGATGATGATCTGCTGAATTTAGAGGAATAGAATAGAGGAGTTTGTATATATCATTCATGAAGTCAGGTTAGCTGTACCCCTAAGGTTTGCAAGTGCAAGTAGGTAATAAAGTAATATTTCATTCTCTTATGCTGGGCTATATTTGAAGTTTGAATGGTATGTTTTGCTCTAGCTGAAAGCCAAAAATATGATGACATTGTAAAATTTGAAATCTAGTCCAGTGTAAGAGTTTTGAACCGATATCTTTTAATTCAGTCTAGGGATTGAATTAACAGGAGATCGAATTAATGCTAGTCTAGTGTCTGTATTTTTTAGTATTTAATTGCACATATGATAAAACAGTACATGAAATGCTTTAAGCTCTGAATTAATTGAAATGAGTGATTGTAGAAATATGGTGAAAGCTTCAAGGATGTGAATAAAATTCCCAACATAAGAACTTTTTTTACAACTATTTAAAAATTCAATAAAACTTCTGGAATAATGAAAGTTGGTAAAAATAGTACTTTTTATGTCGTTTGATTGTGTATTATAGTGTTTTGCAGATAATCTTAGGCTTGCACTAGAGATGATTGAAAGAAGGAAAAGGAAGACCTTCGTCCCTTCGTGGAAAGACGAGCAAAGAATAATTGTCCCGACATGAAGTATTGTCCAGTGTTGTTGGAAAGTTAATCGCATAAATATAAATTTATAAAAAATGTTAGAAAGTCTTTGTCTAAACACTATTTAAAGGAAAACAGGTCTCAATGTTATTTCCAAACTGTTCTGCACTTAATAAAGACAAAAAATTACAAAACCAGCTCAAGACTACTTTTCAACGTTCAGAAAATATGGTAAGCATCTTTGATTTTTTGAATTTCCAAGCGCGGGAAAATTCGCGGGCTCAAAGTTGGTTTGTTTTTTTGTTGCTATATTGTGTAAAAGTTGTTTTGGTTTCAAAAAAGGTTCAAAGTAAGTCTAAATATAAGTACTAAAGGCAAGAAAACTGTTAGTTTTCGCTGTGTTTTTTGTCAAAAATGTTAACGAGAAGCATATAAATTGAAAATGTTCAACGACGAATCGCAAGAAGTAGTTTCTTTCGACTCATCATGGCAAACGAAAAGGTCTGTGCTCGAAATTTTCATGCTTTTGATTCAGAAAATTTTCTTCGTAGCAAGTGGTTGTAGTCTTGAGAGAAGTATATATTATTCTGGAACAGGCAGATGTTGTTTCCAAAAGTTCTAAATAAAGCATAGTGCATGGCACAGACACATTCTTGAATGAAGTTCCTTGCAATTCTTATATATAGATCAGTTCAGGATGATACATGTCAGACCAGTGAGATACTGACAAATGAGACAGAGACTCAATCACTGAATAAAACTGATGTTACGGTTAGTTTGTATTAACAGCTCAAGATTGCGATTCACAAACTTTGCAGTCTGAATTACATTATATAAAGAATTTCAAAAGTTTTAAATATGTTTTGAAAGGTTCAAACTGAAAAAGAAGATGAGAAAATTGCTGTAGATGTTCAAGAGGAAGACTCGCCTGTAGGTAGCATCTTGTATAGATGTAATATTTAACTAATTATACAGCTGATAAAAATTTATCTGCTTTATCTTGTACATAGGAGCTGTTGGAGTTTCTACGTAGAATTTATCCCAAAGTCATGTCTGAACTGGACAAAAATACAAGAAGTCATGCTTTTGATGGTTAGTTGACTATAGGGTAGCTTTCCACCAAATACATATTATCAATATATGTAGTAAAAATCAAACGTCATTGCATAGTCACAAACATATGGTATCTTGTTTGCAGGTTATGAAGTTGATTGGGAAGAATCATCCAATTCTGTGCAATGTCTTTACACATTATCTCATGCAGTCTTGGAAGAAAAGGTAAGAATACACAAAAGAGATGATGAAAAACAATGCAGACCTTCCAACCTTGTGACTTGAAAATGAGTGAGATTCAACAGTTTTCTGTAGTAGGATTGCTATGGGCTCCTGCCTCCCATGGCAGGCAGTTACCTACAGGTCTCTGGGGGCATCTCCCCTTTGTAATAACAAGTAGAACAGCACCTCTGTCTTATCCACATAGTCTATACAATAGTGGTGAATATAGTGGTAGACTATAGTGGTAAACTATACTGGTGAATATTGTGCTTACATGAAGAATTAAGCATTAATGAATACATGAAGAACATGAAGAATTCATGAAGAATTAAGAATTAAGCATTAATGAGAAATTGATAACGAGGAACAACAGAAGTAGTTTTGGGAAGCAATAAAGTCTATT
>JAOBYK010338577.1:0-17639 GCA_025434845.1 Phenganax subtilis | reverse complement strand
TACAATCACAGCAAAAAATTGGTTGTAGCTCTTTTCCTGAATCGAATATCAAAAATCGAACTCCGTCAATCGATGAGCAATATCATTTTACATCATTGTATCAAATTTCACGACGATTGAACTAGAAATGAGAAAGCTTTAGGCTTTTTCGAAGAGCGTCACCCCCTAACAAGAACAAGAACAAGAACAAGAAGATTAGCAGCGTTTAGGGACCAGTTCTTGGTCCAACAGTTCCTGGTCCAAAAATGCCAAAACCCTTGCCGCGTTGCTTGCCACTGGCAACACGACAACGAGACTAAGGCACAGAATAGACACCGAGCAGAATCCCCACTCCGGGAAAACGTGTGCCAGAATGTCAGACGACTTCCGTTGCGGCTGCCATGTTGAAAGCAACCAAACCAGAGGAACCTTTGTAGAGTTTGTATGGCATTTGACATAGAGCCACAAAAGGATCTCTAGCTTTATATGTATTAAAGCGAAACTCGTGATGCTTTGAAATATTATAAAGAAAAGAATGTTCTTTTGTTTAATTTCCATACTAGGAATGAGAAACGCATTAAACCGTGGAATTTAGCCATTGCCATATACGATTAATTTCGAGGAGCAAATCACTGATTTAAATCTCGTACACCTCCAGAAACATCATAAAAAAAATCACGAAAAAATGATTTTTTGATGTCGTACAGTTTTTTTGAGTGATTTGCCCCTCGATTAATTTCACTCTCATCGTAGTCATTTACTTGTCATATATCTCCTGTACGACATTTATTGAATGATAAGCTGGTAATATTTCACGGTGTGTTAAAGACGGTGTACACCATGTACTATGAAGAAATCACTAAAGGAAACGAACTTGTTCATCGAACCTTTGGGGGAATAAGACCAAGCTATGACCGTATGGCAATGTTCAGTAACAGCATTGTGATGCCCATGTGTACCAAGGCATTCAGGCCTGCAATGGTTTATTATCCTATAATGCTGCGATATGAACCAAATTGCCGTCTACTTCGTCTTCAAAAATAAAACCCCCCTTTCACTGAACATGTATATATCGCTTTAGGCAGTGCAAGTGTTATGACGATTTCTGCAGCATAAGTATGCACCTGGAAATTAATAAGTTCAATAAATTGCTTCAAAACACACGAAACGACGTATTTTTGTACACGCTAAGTCAAATAATAATCGTTAGTCAAGCTACACTAAGAAAAACAACATCTAGTTATTTCCATCGGGTGACATTAGGCTTTTTTACCATGCCGCATTACGAGTTTAAAAACGGCAATCTTAGCCTACCAAACGCATTTTTATAATAACAAAACGAATAGTAAACCTTTATTAATTAAGCCCTCCAAATTTCAGTGACATCCATCATAAAATGGCGTCGATAGACTCATTTTAAATTATGAAATACAAGGTTCACCTTATTAGCTTATACTGTTTTAGACCAGAGTTGGTTGCTTTCAACATGGCGGCCAACACTCCGGAAGTAGCTCGCGCGACACATGAACAACGCCAAAACGAGGCAAATGCCACAACCCTAAATCTCGATTTTACCTGGCATCTGACCGCAACGTCAAGATTAAACCGGTTTTCCACTAGGCGAAATTTTGCGCTCGGAAAATAAATCCACCAAACTGATTGGCTAGCTATATATTTTGCCTCGAAGCGAACCAATCACGTTGCTAGAATTATTTTCCGCACGGAAAATACCGCCTAGCGGAAACCAGGCTTTAGGAAGTGTTCTCCTTCGTCGAACGCAATTAGTATAGCATTTGGAAAGGATGGCAACTCTTTTAACGATATACATTAACATAATAACTTCACACACATTGTTCTATGGAAAAAGAGCAAGAAAACCACGAATAAAATATCAAAAAACAAACATTGATGCTCAAAAAACAATATTTTAACAAAAATATTTTAAAAAACAAATACTAAAGCGGTAAAATTTGGCTAAACTTTTCACTATTTGCTGTGAAATTTCGTAAAACGATGAGTTATGGCTTCTCTGTCTTGAGGAACAAATCTGATTGGTCTAAAAAATAAACAAAGTTGTCCAGGCTTGCCCGAATCCAGGGGGAGAGTTGAATGATCAATATCAGGAACGGAAATACGAAAACATACGAAAAATTGCACAAATTTACATTCTTAAAAAGGCTTTAATATAATATCAAGCACCAAAATGTGAGAAGAGCAAGCAAACGATACTTATTTCCACGCAGATGAGCATAAACTTTTGTACTCTTTCGTGTTTTCGCATTTTTGACCTAATATTGATCATTCAACTCTCCCCCCGGATTCGGGTAGCCTGAGCAAGTTTGTTTATTTTTTCGACCAATCAGATTCGTTCCTCAAACCAGAGAAGCCATCCCGCATCGTTTTACGAAATTTTTCAGCAAATAGTGAAAAGTTTAGCCAAATTTTAACGCTTTATTGCTTGTTTTCTAAAATATTTTTGTTAGAATATTGTTTTTGAGTATCAATGTTTGTTTTATGATATTTAATTCGTGGTTTTCTTTTGTTTTCACATAAAACAATGTGTGCAAAGTTATTATGTAAATGTATATCGTTAAAACAGTTGCCATCCTTTCCAAATACCATATTAATAATATACGTATAGCATTACGTCATTGTCAATATGGTGCAAGACTGAACTTCGTCTACAGCATTTTCTCGGTAATACAAAGAATTTTTTATTGGATTTCTAACAAATTAAATCTTTTATTGTCGTTTTATCCTATTTACAGACTTTATTGGGCTTCCTAAGGTGCAACAACAATTTTCTTACCCCTCCGTTTAATGTGGCTGCATTTTTTCCACATCTACCCTGTTAAGTTAAAGCATAATTGTAAATTTTCTACAAACTTTTTGCTGTGTAAAGCAGGTTATAGTAAGAGAGCTGTAATTCAACAACTGTTATGCAAATTTTGCTTGAGGTGCAGGGTAACTGGAGAAAACTTTGAGGAACTTCGTGACCAGCAATAATAATAGGGAAGTGACGTCACACGGAGTGACCGGAAGGTGACTTACCGGTGACGTTCCCGTTCAAGGTGACGTTACCGGCAGAGGTGACGTACCAGGCACGTGCGATACCGATTCGAACCGGATTTTACGTAGTATAAATCGAGGTTTTTTGAGCACACAAGGAAAGAAAAAAGGGGGTAACACGAATACAAAATTGTATTGATTTTAAAGCAAAATATGCTTGGAGGCATGCGTAAATTAACACGCAGACACAGTTTAACGCCTGTAACAATATATTTGTAAAGTATAACAATGAATTACACGAATAAACAGTTCTTAAACATATTTTCCAGGTTGAACAGCGTCCTCCAGCTTAGATCGCATGCAGGGCTTTTACAGACTAGTTCACAGCGCAAGAAAGACAACGAAGAATCCCCTGTGTCAGCAGATTAGCTTGTGCGGAGAGTTTTTAGTCAGTGTACTACAGAACCGTGGAGGCAAGAGAGTGTTATTTTATTTCTTTTTGCTTTATCAGTTCACATGAGCATTACATTCATTCCTTGGTCATCATCATCACTATCTGAAAAGTGTCCTTGATCTCTTAAAAGCCGTGCCAATAGAAACTTTCTTTTATCAACCGCTACAGATAAAGCTTCATCAGGATCAAACGAGTCTTCGTTCACAAATGCCTCCTTCGTTTGCATAATCTTTGGAAAGTTTTGGAAACTAATCAGTTTGCAAGCGTTGGCCGCTTTATATAGCACAGTTTTCGCTTTTTTGCAGTGAAGTCACTATAGTGGAGCGTGACAAGCCTTGGCTTGCGTGTAGGTTAGAACACCTTTTCAGCAATCGGGCCATCGGGCCTAATCGGGCCAAAAAGTGCTGTTTTGGGCCTAAACGGGCCAAATATGAGAATATGAGCCAGCGCTTAGAGCAGCTATGAGCATACAAGCCTGTGCTCAAAGCAACCATAAGTAGATGAGCAATTGCTCAAAGCCACTATGAGCAGTAGTGCACATGCACTTCGAGCTGACGTCTGCAAAGAAGACCCCGAGAGAGAGAATTTTTAATGTTTTCCATTTTTACGGGTTATAATACACGCGCTTGCAAACCTGAAAACTTTATTTCCAAACATGCCCCGAAGACGTAAAGGCTATCCTCTGTATGGAAAGAAAGGTTTGCTAAAATTATCTAATCATTTGGCTGCCGTTCATCAACTCTCTCGCAAAGATAGGCAACAATACCTTACTCAGGCAAAGTTAACTGCATTAGAGAATGATCAGCAAAAAAACAAGGTGGTAAAGTCATCTTCAAAATAATTATAGAATGCATGGACGAAAGACGCCTCTGGTGTGAAAATCGAGTGGTGTTTATCGGACATAAAATAAGGACCTCTGAGACCTTACTCGTCATTTAGAGTTTGTATGAGCTGAAAGAATGAGCTGCCAATAATGTGGAATAACGTTTAGTAAAGGCTATAATCTAAGACGGCACGAAAGCGATTATTGTTCGTCTGGAGAATACAGCCAATCTGACACTGGTGTGCGTGATATAAAATCTGATGAAGAATTGTCAAGCTCATCGTATGATGAAAACAGTGACAATTCTGAAGATGATAGTGAAATTAAGGAACATATTGATCCTTGGGCAACCATGATTGAAAACGTAAAAATGACGGTTCGCCCAGAATATGATGAACTAGTAAGAACGTTGCAAACGATTGTGAATGAAGAAAGAATAGCTAAACAAAAAACTTTTGAAAAATTCTCCCAGATCTGCAGAAAGAATTCCAGGACGTTTATCTGAATAATTTACGCCAGATGAAAGCACTTAAAAAGGATAATGTGCACAGAAAGATCATGCAAACGAAGGAGGCATTTGTGAACGAAGACTTGTTTGATCCTGATGAAGCTTTATCTGTAGCGGTTGATGAAGGAAAGTTTCTATTGGCACGGCTTTTCAGAGATCAAGGACACTTTTCAGATAGTGATGATGATGACCAAGGAATGAATGTAATGTTTATGTGAACTGATAAAGCAAAAAGAAATAAAATAACACTCTCTAGCTCTTGCCTCTGCGGTTCTGTAGTACACTGACTAAAAACTCTCCGCACAAGCTAATCTGCTGACACAGGGGATTCTTCGTTGTTTCTCTTGCGCTGTGAACTAGTCTGTAAAAGCCCTGCATGCGATCTAATTCATTGTTATACTTTACAAATATATTGTTACACGCGTTAAACTGTGTCTGCGTGTTAATTTATACGCATGCTTCCGAGCATATTTTGCTCTAAAACAATACAATTTCGTATTCGTGTTCTTTCCTTGTGTGCTCAAGAAACCTCGATTTATACTACGTAAAACCGGGTTCGAATGGGCATCGCACGTGCTCGGTACGTCACCTCAAAACGTTACCTTAGCCGGAACGTCACCTCTGCCGGAACGTCATGTCAAGCGGTAGCGTCATCTACGGTAACGTCACCTCGCCTGGAACGTCATCTTCCGGTCACTTAGTGTGACGACAATTCCGCCGCTATTCGTGGGGTCTTATACTACTACGAATATTTCGTTGTAGCTAAGTAAAAACAAGTGATGTCAAAACTAAATTCGTGTTCCAGAAAACAGTTAAATACGCTGAAAGCAAAACGTTTTGGCGTAAACAAAGCACCGAAATCCAAAACAACAATACTAGACATTACACACACAAGAATGGCTTCGAAAAGGCTTTCCTTCGTGCTGACATATTTTCATACATATTGTTTACTTTAAAAGCCTGACCTTCATAGGAATATTCCTATCTCCAATCAACTTATACCAGGCAGCATCGCCATTTTCTTCTTCAGTTTTGTACTCCATGCATTTTTCCCAAACTTTCCGTGGAGGATTGAGACGCACCCAAAACCAAGCGTTTGCATTTTTTTTAACTGTACCACCATTTTCAGGTTTACATTCTTTGCTACAGTAAACACCACTGGCACCGACAGGACCATAACAGGCACAGCACTATGATTGTAAAACTTCAGTGTCAGATGTAGGTGCTATTTTAATAATGGATATTTTTCTTATTCCTGCTATGATGGTGCGTACATTTCCTTTTGTGTGTTTACTTAATTTTATATTCACTTATTTTTAATTAATAACTTAGCCTCTTAGTTTTTAATGTGTTATTCACGTGGCAGCGGCTGGTGATCACACTGGGCAAAAGTCCCTGCTCTTGTAAGAGCAAGAAAGTCTAACCTCATCTCAATATACAAAGTTTCTGAGTTGATAATATTGTTAAAGCGATTAAAAGACCCTAAAATGCTAATGGTAACTCACGTTTTTCAAACATGTTGCTAAATGTTCAGTTTATGTATAGTCCATTTTAAAACAGATTTACTGACAAGTGCATTAGCGAAACTATTAGATCAAGCTTACTTGTCATAATATCAACTTTATCACATCCTTCAAAACGAGAAAAATCGCAGCAATTATCGCCCATGTGAATGGGCCTTCAAGATCCTCTTTCGGGCCTGAGTAAATATTTCTGTAACGTAGTCTCGATCAAAATTTAGTCTATTACCCAGTATATAAGTCTGTTGAAAATCACACAAAGTTCATTTTTTGTAACAGTGCAAATGCACCTTTTTTGTTATTGATTAAAGAAAAAATATAAACTATAAAGATATATTACCTTCTGCTTATCACATCCAAAAAACGCCGTAACGCCACCATGAATTGATTTCGAATTATTACCAGCCAAAAAACTATCGATCATGGAAACAGAAACTGTTCAATTGGGCACCATTGATCCCTTCAAATATTTATACTATCCTCTGGGTGTTAAAGAATAATTCAAATGATTTAGATTACCTAAAACCACCAGAGAAATCAACTTGAATAGGAAAAAGATGGTGATAAGCAAATCCAGGTGAGCACGGCTTTTCCAGGCAAGAGTTCATCATAGCCTAGACGATAAAGACAAAGATTTTTGGGCTAAATGCCCATGATAAAAATATTTTTGATTGCAGCCACACAAAGACAGCTTTAAATAAAAGTCACATACACGTTTGAAGACTTGCCAAGACAAATGAAGTCGCCTGCTATTAAGCCAGTTTCCACTTCAACCGTATCGTAGCTTACCGTAGCGTATTTCCTTGTTTCAAAGTCATTAGTATAGGCTGATTTCGCCAGGTTACTTACCCAACCCATCTTTGCAGCTGGAGGATGATAAATACCAAACACAGAACACGAAAATTCCTTAGAAACAATTTCTTCATTCATCAAGTTTTTCACGAAAGAAATGTCTCCGATTCCAGCAAAATTATACGGACATCCACCTTCATTCGCCATCACCAATTTTTTTAAAGGACGTTTATTTTTGAATCGAAATGACCTGTACAAGATCAAAATATTAACTAATATCTCCATAGAATTATAGAAGCATGAAACTGAAAACATTAAATGTAGAAATCAATATGAGCGGCCGTTTGTAAGTCTATGTATCTTAAGTGCTTTGAAAAATAAATATTTTGAGGCATTTTGATAAATCAAACAAGTAAATAAATTAATATTTAATAAGATTTTTGTAGTTTTTCATGTCAAAAACAACAAATGAATGTTAGTTTGAGGGTACACCACGTATATTTATTATTGCAAAGCTTTCGGTTCGTTAAGCCGTATCTTCATCAGTGCAACAGTTGCGACAGCTGCACTGAAGAAGGTCCGAGTTATCGGACCGAAAGCTTTGCAATAATAAATATACATGGTGCACCCTCGAACAAATATTTAAATAAAAATTTATAAATAAAGGGATTTCCAACATTGTTGGATCCTGCACTTCCATGGCAGTAGAGAGAGACCCCAGTTTAAGCTAGTCATGTGATCGTTGATGCTCTGGAAGATTGTCTTTTCCACCAGGGAGGAGATGCTTAGTGGGTTTTTGTTTGTGTTCTATAATTGTGTATCTATTATTTTCTAAAATTCAATTTCCAAAACATGCAGGATCACGTGACAACCTAAAGCAGCTTTTCTCTTAAAATTGACAACTGAAGCACAGAGCGAAGATTCTAGGATGTAGGTAGACTAACGAATTTTAGCTGTACAATGAAGGCAGCCATGCCAAGGGGGTGAAAAGGAAAAAAGAGCGTACCAGTGGGCTTTAGTGTTTTTATATTGTTCATCTGTTGCAACCTGGATTCGAAAATCCAATATAGGTACATCTCCAAAAGCGCTTGACCATTGTGAAGGACCAAATGGTTTTACTGTAGTGGTATTTGAAGGTACATTCCAGGTGACAGTGCCACTCATTCGTCCGATTAACATATAGCCACCACCATCCGTAGTCATATCACACCATACCTGCATATGGCAACATTACAACAATACTGTAGAAGGTGGAAATCGGCATTTATTATGATATTGCGATGTCAATACAAAAAGGTAGATGACATAGCTATATGTTGCCAATTATGTCTACACTTGTGAATATATTTGGATTGACAAAATGGAGAATATGTTGTTTAGGACAAAGGATTTTATAATTTAAAATAATTCAGCGCTGTAGTTGTAGCAGTTTTTATTTTAGGCAGGGCAATTAAGTTTTTTTGGAGATTTTTTCAAAGCAAACACTACAGCACTACATTGTTCATGCAGCTATCATGCTGCATGAACAATGGGTATATAGCACCAAGTTGATAGAGAGATGTTCTGGACTGGAGCCTCCCCAGCATGAAAGCTTCCGTACTGAGGTATGATTTCATGTTGAAACGTCTTCACCGTGCGCAAATCTTTTGAATTCCAACTGTGTTTATTAATATTTCAGCTCCATAAATGAGTGATTGGACTATGCGCTTACAATTGGATGATAGCCTTCAACGGAAACTTTCATTGGGAGCTTTCAACAGGGGCTTTCATTGCACGACTTAGCATAAACATGAACAAATAGGCAAAACAAAGATTTGGGTGAAGTTTCCAGACCATATCTCCAATGACTATGATAGCACAAAAAGATAACAATCGTAGTGAACCGTAATCGTAACGTATTTCCTTGTTAGAAACTCATTAGCTATCCTGGCGGTGGTACTCACAAACAAAGAGATAAGCTTCGTTAAGCTACGGCGCAGTTTCAGTGGAAACCTGCCTTGAGATATGTGATAGTACTTTAAATTTAACTAATAACCTTATGTGGGAGAGAGCCATCAAAATTGACCCAGTAATATCCATCTCTTGCTTTTGTGTTTTCATTCAAGATTTCCAAACAATCATATCCAGGATTGAAATATTCCCCCAGTGGTTTCGAGCCTAGATTCAAATTATCTGACTATTATAGCTGCTTCAAATTATCCAACAAATTATCCTGCTGATCAAATGCTGCACTGTGTTGATCAATTGCAATTAAAGTATCAGCGACAGCGATGTTTTACTAACATATTATCCTGTAATCACCAACAAGTGAAAATAGGACTTTATGTTTACCGATTATATTTACTCTATCTATATGGAGAAAGATACTCTTTCGAGGTAACTGTTGCACAGAATAGTGTCTTTTCAAAGGCTAATGTATTGTTAGCGGTGAATAAAAAGTTTACGATATACCTTCTGTTGTTTTCCAAGTATATACTCCGTTATTTTCAGTGCACACCAAAATGGTATCCTTGTTTTCACGATCTTTCACCAAGATAATTTCGCCATGATTTCCTTGAGCACAAGTTCCTGGATCGTAACTTCCATGGATTTTTAGCAACTTTTGCACCAGGTCAGAAGTCTATATGTGAAATGTTATGTTGGTGAAACATAAATCTATATCAATGGCAAAGACTGTTCATTTTTTTTTGTTTTCTAAAATATTTGAGCCGTTTGAAAAAGAAGGGGAATATATCAATCAATTAATCAATAAAATCAATGCATATAATAGGAATGTGGAGTTAAAAGGGCAAACAAAAGAGAAGAGTCGTCTTATAAAAATTATTGATGAAGCTACATTTTTTCAACGAGAAATAAGTTCGTGAACCGTTATTCTGCTGTGTTAGGCCAATATTAGACAGTGAAATCCAAGTACACAGCAGTCTGTCAAGCTCAATTACTTTTTCTATTCACTCTTTACTTTACTGTTTGAGAGACTTTAGTAAAAATCATCTTTTATGAAAAATCACTTCAATACTAGATTCGACAAGAAACACAGAAACAGAAAGTGCAATAGCTAAAATGTAATGCGATTATCAGACAGTGAAATCCAATATTTAGCACACAGCAAATTCAGCAATCTGTCAAGCTTTAATTGCATTTTCTGCACACCCTTTACTCTTTGATAGATAATGTTAAGTTTTATCTGTTTTAACAAATCATTAGGCATTACTGCAATATTAGGTTAAACAAGAACTTAATTTCTTACCTTCGTATGAATGATTGAAAGCAACATCATGAAAACCAAGTAGGACTTTACCTTCATCATGTTAATGATCCACTAGTCAGCGATAAGTCACTAAAAATTTCATTTGTCGTGTTTGAAGCTGTATAAAATGTTCTAACAACTTTGCTACGCCATTAAACCAGTTCTCATATCTCGCCAATGGTCGGCGACGCTCCTGCAACTTTCGTTCTCAATCATCGGATTAAATTATTGGAGCTGGACAAAAGATTTTACAAAGGGATCAAGGACATTGAACGTTGACGATCATCGACGACTTATGAGAAGCAGGCTTTACACTATTCGGCTAGACTACAAGCTTACCTAAAACGATCGGACCCTATACAGAAAAGTTTGACAAGGCGTCATGTGGTAGCACAAACGGTGACCAAATGCAGAAACTTATAGTCTCATATATGAGCTAGTAAATCAAACTCCTTCACCCTTTTCATATGCTTTTGATCGCATTGAAGACGCTCACGAGAACGATTAACATGGATGATTTTTTTCACAATTCCTGCGCGTTGACAATCACTTGCTCTCGTCCAAAAGTAACCTATCAAACCCAGCTTTTTACAAACATTGTTTGACCTGTTAGTGTTCCTATCCCGCACGATCGACTAGCTGTCGTCCTCTTGGGTAAGAGGCACAAGTCGTGTACAAACACAATATATTGTACAGCATGTAGCATGCAGGACACTGATGATTGTACGAAGCAACCATTGAAGTAATTTCAAATACAAACTAACTCACAAGCACTGAAACAAAAACAATTTTGTTGTTGTAATTAACAGTCTACTTTAGGAATCTCACAAAAGGAAACTTTTTCAACGATTAAGAATAAAAAACCTATGATCATTCTCCGATAGAAACAACCCCCTCGCATCATTTACGGCAAAACCATGCACTCCAAAATCATAGGCCACTAAAAGAAGGAAAATTATGACCCACTTTATAAAATTTGAAAACACATCCGAACTGTTACCAGTGTTGGCTGAGGCGTTGTAGTGTTGAAGCATTGCTGTAATATCGTTAATTTTGTAGAACGCTAAGTTTCATGTTCAACATAAAATAAATCAGATATTCAAAGTTGCGCCATCAAGTTTGCGTCTCAGAATTTTAATGTCAATGTTATACGATGCACGGAGCTATCTATCGTTCAGTCTAAGGTCAATGTAAAACAATGTACAAAGCTATCTAATGTTCACTTCATTTAGAATACTTTAAAAAAGTGAAAATAACACAAATCGGGCCTGAGATTACATTGAGATCGATCTCTACGCATCTTTCTAGACTGCTTTAGTCAAAAACAGAAGAAAATGTAACAATATCATGAGTGAGATGGAAACGGGACAGCTTAACTGAATTTGATCGCGCATGACCTTGTTTCAGCGCTCAGTCTTCAGTTCCAACTTCCTCAACACATAAGAACATCAGACAATATACCGTTTTCTGAAGAATATAACTTTTTTCAAATGCAATTTTTCATCCATGCATATAGCTGTAAATATGCAATATAGAATCAGGGAGTAATAAGAAATATTCGAAATAAACCAGAGAGTAATCCAAGTTCACCATTTCAGTCCAGTTTGACAAGCACATTGTGACGCTGAAACTAACAGCCATTGTACACAATAGCTCTTTTTTCATTGAAAACAGTTGGGGGATAAACAAAGCATACAGTCCTATGCAATATATTGTAGATGGATGCGCAACATCAATTTTGCATTGTCTACGACTTCCTTGCGCGCACGTCCATACAATGAACTATACATGCTGTTTTTTATTCGTGAGCTTGTATTCCAATTTGTACTCACATCATCCATTAAATGCCGGCCTGCTGTAGCTAATACCTTCATTCAGTTGTGGACTTAGAAATCTAACTTTTGAACCATGTTTGTAAAGAATGCATGCTTGCATGAAGCGGTTTACGCTATTTGGTTTGATTACCTGGTGCACGGAAAAACACGAAATCGCTGTTCTGCGTGTAATTTGCTTGATTCCTCCACTTACTGTACTCGTAGATTGTTTTGACCTTTCTAAAAACGTGCGCTTCAGGTGCGCTTGAGAACTTTCAGTTTTCGACTGTAAAACCAACTCGACGTTCAACGCCACTTACTTAGCAGATTGCGTTGTTTAATCTACGTGAAGTCAAGTAACTTAGCTTTAAATAACGGTGAAATTCAAAACCGTTCGAAACAACCAATAACAATGTACTTCTGCTCAATCTCCGTGCGGTTATCAAACTCGTAACAAGGGTATTTCACAGAGGTAGAATGAGTAAAACACAGTAAACTCAATGTTCCACAACTAGAGAGAGAACACCAGCTGATAAGAGTGAAGCAGATCATGAGTCACATTTACAGTCGCCTGCAACGCCATCAACACTTACAAGGTATCAAAAAAAAACGTAATCCAAATTTGGTACGCTATTGTGCAGAAATTGCGAGGTAAACAAGTGTAATTTATTAAAATTTAGAAAGATCAGTTTTTTAACTGTTGAATGACGTGTTTTTCACAACATATGGAGCGAAACTGAGCAAAAACAAGCGCAATGAAAAAGCTTGGACAAAATCGCATTTTTTCAACTCTCCGAATGGCGTTTTAAAATTATTGAAAATCAACTCTCTTACGGACGTAGGCTTGCTTCTGATCAACTATTCATATGCAGTTTCTCTGCACACGTTGCACCAAGGCAAAGATGGTTCAACTCTGCTTAAAGCAAAGAACATTCGTAGTTAAATTTTGTGAACCTGGAAGTTTGATGTGAGAGGCATTCTACGTTAATGTCAACGTTCCATCGAAAGAGAAGGTGGCCGCATCGAAGGTGTGAGAGCATAATCTTGAAAGGTTTTGAGTTTTAATATGTAAATCATTTCTAATAAAGCCATTTTTGTTGACTAATTGCGTTTTGTTTTGTTTAGCATCTCAAAATTAGGCGCAGAGATGAAATAATGCAATTTTGACCAAGCCACTGTCAGCTGTTTTTCATCGCGCTCGTATTTGCTCATTTTTGTTCCATGTGTCATGAAAAACATACCATTCAACAACTAAAACCTTGATCTTTCTAAATACCAGAAAATTACACTTCTGTACCAAGTATACTAATTTCTGCACAACAGCGTGCCAAAGTGGACTGCGTGTTTGTATAGACACGTGCCCTGCATAATGCATATAGATTATGCTATTTTACTTGAACGCCAAATCTTGCCTATACACTGATATATTATCATTTCATGTAAACAATGTTTGACTTTTAAATTGACTAAACGATTGTATAATCTAGAATATACAATATCAAACATTGGAGTAAAATCCTTCATGTACAAAAATCTACCTAGATTTTTCCATGTTATATAAAGATACGTTGAAACGATTATAGCGCGCAATTTTATGTACAGCCTAAATCGGTTTTTACGTAAATGCTGCTAAGCAGAACATTAGGTTGGATTCTGAGATACTTTTCTACCAAAAGAGCTAAGGGTTTTCGGTAGGTATGCCAAGTAAATTTATTGTAATTATGAACAAATGATGAACCCCCATTCTTTCATGAATAGTTTACTCTATTTTTGACTATTTGATAAAATATTAAGAAAGAATTTGGGATTCAAACCTTAACCAGAAATCCTGTGATTTTGAGATTTTTGATGGTGGGCATGTATATTAAATATGGTCGTTGAAAACTGTTCAGTTGACTTAAACAATAGCTTGAGACATAAAGGTTTGATCTCTTTTCAATTTATAATAGTACAATCCACTCAAAAAGGAAAAAATTGTCGGCAAAACTGTGGCTTGCCCGTGATATAAAAATCACGTGATTGGAAACAACTTGTAGAGTTCTTTGAAAGTTTGCATGGTGATTATCTATATTTTGCTGTATAGTTTTGTGGAAACACCACGTAAATTTATATATGCAAAGCTTTCGGTCCGTAAGCCCGAACCGTCATATGAAATATGAATCGTGGAGAGCAGCGTTTTATGTTTCTTGACCTCTTCGACATTCCATGCAGTTGGAGAAAATATGCTTCGGCTGCAGAACAGTTTGTCACGAAAAGCACATTCGGACCGTCGGCTTTGCACTGATGACGGTCCGGGCTGACGGACCGAAAGCTTTGCATATATAAATTTACATGGTGTTTCCACAAAACTATACATTAAAACTTGTAGAGTGTCTGAACAGACAAACTAATTCTATATTCCTACTCTTAGAGTTTGCTGTAACAATTTATGAGAGTATCGTGACATCGCTGATTCTTCAAATAAAGTCAGCAATACTGGTCAGTAGCTGACTTCATAAGTTAACACACTCATAATTTCGATTTTGGCCATCTTGGACCACGCTTTTTGACGCCAAGCAAGCAGTGCAGATGTACTTGTGTCAGTGACTGCTATACAAAGTTCTTTGAAGGAGTGAACTTACACGAGGATTTTACAAATACTACAGGTCTACAACGAGGTAAGTCTTCGGATTTGGATTCAGCGTGTTTGAAAGGGCAAAGCTATGTAAAACGTAATTCAGTTCTATATGCTTAATGTAAATCACTTACTAGGCATATTTTTGTTGCACAGCCAACGGCCTATAGCTTTTCTTTAGCAGCCAAGTTCAGATATTCTGATGGAAACGATCAAGAATCCTTTGTTGCTATTGATACTCGCTCCAATAACGCATAGAATTCCTCAAGGTCCTCCAAATTTCGTGGTTGTTCCTTTTTACAATTTCTTAAAGTTGTTAAATACCGCTACCCCTCACCACTTTTTCCAATTTTTCTTTTGCCCTTCCATACGCTGCTGCCGAATACCCTAGATCTTTGACCAACGAATGTGCTTTTCGTGACAAACTGTTCTGCAGCCGAAGCATATTTTCTCGAACTGGAATGTCGAACAGGTCAAGAAACATAAAACACTGCTCTCCACGATTCATATTTCATAGTCACTTTTATCTAGGCCAGAAAATCTGGGCAGGCCCACTACTTTAAGCCTTATCGGAGCAGGTTTGTGTACACGACTCTTGTCCTCTAGGAGTAACTATACACTTTTTTTCTCGCCCCTGACTGTTCAGAAAGTCCTGCACTGTATCAATGTGTTGTCTGTCTACCTCCAGTTTCGCTGCCTCAGCCTGTGACTTATTCAACTCTGCATTTTTTCTACCTTCCTCAGTTCGCTGTTTACTCAGCTGAAGTTCTACAGTGAGTTTTTCTAATCGTTGTTTTTTCTGCTCTTGTTCCATTTCCTTTTTCAGTAGGAAACAAACGGAAGCAGGGAACAAACTCTTTTATTTGTCTCATCATTCCAATGCCATTTGAGACTTTAGCTATCACATTTTCAATCTGATCGTTCCAAGACATACGTTCATCAATGATGATGCGTGATGTTTTGGAGTTTATTAACTCGATCGTTACGTGAATCGTCAAGCTGAATTTCCGAATTTTTTACAACGAATGATATAAGCACTGTCTGTAACCAATGATCATATATTCAGGTTTTTTCCTGTTTAAAATAAGTTTATCAATAAGCAGCCACTGATGCACTCTTTCTAAGTCCGTGTTTAATCGGTCTTGTATTTCATAACTAGACTTTCCTTGTGTTGAAATGTTTGTATCATCAGCAAACATACAGCTGAGGACTTTGTCACACTTAAAATTTCTTTCAGAACACCTTGCTTGGCCTGCCTTTTTACACAATTATCTGGATTCTATTGGTTTGATAGGAGCTCTCCAACTCTGTGATTGTACTTTTGGTAATTTTCTAATATTAAGAAGCGACATTCGTGTGGGAATGATTTCTCCCAAAAACCTGCATGTTGTTTAGCGAGTATGTCAATGGACTTAAGAGCAGTTTCAAGTTGTTCAGACACTATTTTTTCGAAATTTTGCGTACGATTGATTGAACAAAGATAGAACTATATTTTGCCTATTTCAATATCTCACGATCATACTTTGCAATCAAACTTTGCAATCAAACTTTGCAATTGCGTCTCACGATCAAACGTGCTCCGCACACGAGAGCTGTTAGCTGAGCTAATGACCTCGCGAGGCTGATAGCTCACTATTGGGCCTTGCAGCACACGTTGAGTAAATTGCTGAGCTTATTTCGCCGACGATACAAAATGGTGACAAGTTCAAATTTACATCGCATTGCTTTTCTTCTCGTTTTACTAATGAGAAGTCGCTGTCGACGCAGGAGAGCCGCATGTCGAACGACTTGGATTTCCCTATGTCAATTTCTTGAGGAAAATCGAGAAAGAGGACCCCGAAACGTTTCGACAATATGATCGATTTGACATACGCTCTTCTAGATAAATTTGTTGGCTCCATATTGTTCTTGAAGTTTTCTGATCACGTGGAGAAACTACGGGTTTTTATTGGGTGGTTTCTGCTATTAGCTGAGGACCTTGCTCAAGACGTGCGCAGACGTTGAGATTTTTACCTCGCGAGGCGAAAAAAATCAAACACAACAGATATTTTCCTCACGGCCTCGCGAGGTGAGATCTTCACGAAAAATATCCGCACACGAGATCAATGTGCTGAGCTACCAGCGTTGCGAGGCCATTAGCTCAGCAACCAGCTCTCGTGTGCGGCGGGCTTTACCCAAGCATTTTTCCCGCCGTAGGTGTGGTAATAGATTTTCCGTCCTTTATCTTGGTATGTAAAATTCAAAGAAATATTGTTTTGACGAATGAAGCTTGTGTGCTTATTAGTTAGGGAGCATATTTCTGCAATCAAAAGGAAAATGCATAAGACTGAGACAGCGTTTACATTAGAGCTGAAGTTTCCGGATTCATAACGAATCCGAGTTGTCTAAGTTTCTGTTCGTTTTGCCGTTTACACTAGCGAGGATGATTACGATACTAAACTATAACAGGTTGAGCACAAATCGGGAAACTTTGAAGCCCAGAGAATTTGTGAGAACTTCGTATCCGAACACACATGAATCCGAAACGCCTTCCGCTAGGAATCCGATTATATTTGCTCTTGCAATCATTAACTTATGCTTAGTGTCTTACTCGGGTATAATATTTTTAAAAACTAGAAACCTTTGAATTCACATGTCCGAATCCAAGTAGTGTACACGCTTTATTTTGATAAAGAACGAGTAACAACAAGTTGTAACAGTAAGTAATCGAGAAATGGGGGTAATTAAAGGTTTACATGAAAATGCGGAGTGCCGGATCCCGGAGTCCCGAAGTGCGGAGTCTTGAAAATGCGGAGTTTTTTTTAAAGATTTTGGTCGAATGTCGTTTTGTTTTTCATAATATCGTCCTATCTTTATGTAAGAGTTTTAAAAGCAGAATG
>JAOBYK010338466.1:0-17651 GCA_025434845.1 Phenganax subtilis | reverse complement strand
GCGCGGTTTAATTAAACCAATTAAAAAGCGCGAGCAAACAGATCACGATAATTGTGATCTAAAAGTGACGTATCAATTCTTTCAAGTTAGTTGCACTGATGAAGGTCCGGGCTAACGGAGCGAAAGCTTTGCAATAATAAATATAAATGGTGTATACCTCAAACGATTACTGATATTGTTGTTTCGCCATGCAAAACTACAAAAATCTTAATTCTGAATATCTCAATTTTTTACGATCGACGTTTTTATTAAGATTTGATTCAAATTCTACTGTAAGTTCAACGATATATAATAATAATAATAATAATAATAATAATAATAATAATAATAATAATAATAATAACAATAATAGTTTTTATTTAAAATACTCAGAACACCCGTTCAAGTTTACATGAAACTTTAAAATATAATTACAATTTAAATATTGATTAGAAATAATATAGAGTTAAAATTCAAAAGTGAGAGGGAATATAAACAAAATGGAATCATATAAAATTGAATAGACAACGAAAAACGTTCTGTTCTTATCAATGGTAATTCATTACAATTGACAAAATACCACATATGGTATATTCTCCCAAGTACCACTAAATTACTAAACTTTTGATGTTCTTAGCCAATAAAAAACAAGAAAGTTTTTCAATTTATTTATTTATTTATTTAATATATTTGCTGCCTATTTAAAATTTTACAACGAAGAGCAACAGGGGATAAAATAGCACTATAAGTTCCAATTGACATCTATCTGAAAACACTAAGAATGATTGAAATGAGCTTCACCCGGAAGAGTGTAAACAGTTTCTAACTCAGATGCTTATATATGCTATTATGCTCAAATGCTTACGCTATTAGCACAAAAATAGGTACTCATACACTTTCCACTGTTATAGAGTGCATGTCTTTCGAAATGTTTCAACAACAAACGTTAAAGATCGGCTGCACAGCAGGGGCCGGTTGTTCAAAGTTGGGTCAGCGTTAATCCTGGGTTAAAATTTAACTAGCTGTTTGGTTTGTACATTTCTGTATGTTCATTTGTTACTAAACTTTGCAAATAAAGGCTTCTTTTTACATAGATTAGCTTTGTGGGAAAATTTTGTCTAGTTAGTGAACAAGCCGTTAAAAAATTTGCTTCAAACTTTTCGTTAACCCTAGGTTAACGCCAACCCAGCTTTGAACAACCGGCCCCAAGGTACTAAACTAGAACGTTACTAAAAATTCTGAAAACTTTTAGCAATTTCAGCTTCATTGGATTTATTACACCGTTTGATTTTCAAATTGAATGTTTCCTGTCTACTGGGAATAACAGAAACGAACGTAACTGAAGTGATCGTGTTACCATAAATTAAGCACGTTGTACCTTTCTCATCCAGTTCCTATATTCATTGTTACCGAACGCTTTTTTCATGTAGAGACCATATAAATACATTGTTATTCCAGGTTGAAGCCAAGAATCGGACCTAAAAACAATGGTTGAACTTCGAATATTTATAATCACTAAAAACATAACTGAAGTTCAAAGAGCTTAGATCAAGGTCAGGGATTGTGAAAATTTATGTTTGTGCCCTTTAACAAAGAATTGCCACATAATTTAACAAAAAAAACCCGTTTATCTTTAAAATTTACCAGCCAACAAAGTCATCGGAAATAAATAAAGATGCTAATTTTTGAGGTAGAAACTAAAAAACCTCTTTTATTTTCTAATCTTCACGCTATCTCTGATAAACTTGACGGCCTGTAAATCTACAGAGATAAACATTTTCATAGGAAAATATAATGCGTATTGTCTTTGAATGATGATTCATACATCTTTCAATAAGTATGTACAGTTCTTGACATTTAGGTAGGGATTTTAAATGACACGAATATGTCAACTACGTATAATCCAAGACCTTGAAATAGATACAGAAAATGAGAGGAATATAATAAAATATGTACAACTCGAGAGATATAACCACGTTATTTGACTCAAAAACCACGAATATGTACAATTGCTGAGCTCGATACAGGCACTATAAAACGACTAAAATATTTTATACAGCACCTTACTAAATTATCGTCATTTAATTGGTTGTTTCTGATCGCGTGGCATTAAATAGAAATTCCCATTTTACTGACCGTGCAATGGAAGTGTATATTCAATGTGCAAATATTTTTTACCATTGCACGGCTATCTTCACTAAATTGAGTCATTCAAATTACTAATC
Source organism: Phenganax subtilis (assembly GCA_025434845.1). Taxonomy (NCBI): domain Eukaryota; kingdom Metazoa; phylum Cnidaria; class Anthozoa; order Malacalcyonacea; family Clavulariidae; genus Phenganax; species Phenganax subtilis. The sequence goes on along the minus strand of JAOBYK010338466.1, from coordinate 15,447 downwards.
GTACCGTGCTCGTATGCATCTAGTCGCGATCTCCAATGGCCGCTATAATATACTTGTACAATCCCTGATTCTAATAAAGGCAATTTAATCATGAAAGACAAAAGTACTCCATGGAGTGCAGTTTGATAACGGTGCTTTGAAGCTAACAAAGTGTAAAACTGCGTGGGTTGTCAAACGACATTCTCTAAACGTTATTGAGCATTTCGGCTCAATTTTTAGCAGCAGTTTTCGTGAAAATCGGTTTCACCCAATAAATCAAGAAAGCTGACTGTTAAACGGAAGTCGGAATCAATATAACAATGAATAGTTGGGTGACCACGGTGCTTAGTGGAGGTGATCGTCAAATGAGGGATATCTTGTAGTAACAAATATACTGGGATTTTGATATGTGGCCTTTTATCAGAAAATGGCCACTTAATGGAGGATTCACTATACGGTGATTTCTGCGGGATGTAATGGTATGGAATCATATTGAAGCTCTAGACAGTCGTTCACCGGCAAACGCATTATGAAAAACCTTTATCATTTATAACAAATACCATGTTTGCAGCGATAAATAACATCCGAAAAACTGGCGAGCCAAAGCGAGAGCCAAGGTCTTTCTTGTGATGAAAGTTTGCTCAATCATCCGGTTCGAATGAAGCAAATTTGTGCTATAAAATAGAAAATATGTCAAGTTTAACACACAAAAAAACCAGATAAAACAGATTTTCAATTATTTTTTTTACTTTTTCTGTACCTTAAACACTAGACACCTAATAAGGGATGATTTCAGCTACAGACTAAATTTCGACAACTGAAGAGAACTTCACAAAGTTTTATTGCAAATGTTGAAAAACACGCAGAAACAAAAGCCCTAAAAACATCGGAAATTTTGCATATGTCGGTATTATGTGAGAAAGTTTACTTTTGAGCCGAAAGTGGTTCTCTTTCTCCGGCGAAAAATAAAAGTACACGAAATGCGCCAACTTCGGAAGCAGGGCTTCTGTTCACATGGCTATATGTTCCGCACTTTGCAACATTTCGAAAACAAACTCAGTTGCAATCGCACAAATTTTAAGATGCTCTTTCCAAATGGAGTGATGGATTTCCTTTCCCTTCTATAGGTCAAAAACTATTGAATAAGTTAGCTGCAATCAGAATTAATTCCATTGCAAAGAGCTTGGTCGATACAGCATTACAAACAAACACACAACGAATGCGCCATTAAAAGGTGATTTCATGATGTAAAAAACTTACTTGCAAATAGCCATGGTGGCGTATGACGAAACTAGCTCAGGTGCATAATCAACGAACACTTGTTTATAGCATGGATACGGGAAATGGCAGCTCATAGATTCCTCGTAAAATTCAAAAACCTTAAAACATAGGAAAGTTGCAGTAAAGTACCAACAAAGCATGCATCTACACAAGTTTTCGTTTACAAGTTTCTTCACGAATTCACTTGCTTGGGTGCATGATCGAAAGATTCTCCTTGACGGCCATATACATACGCAAAGTTACCATACTGAAAAGCTGGCCTCACTAGCTGTTGACAAGGCTCCTTGCCAAAGAAATACTTGTCAATTTTCGTCGTATCCACAAGCAAAATAAAAGTTGTCCAAAAAAATTGTTCGTTTGTGTAGGCGTGAAGAGAGCGATTGTCCATTCCCTAATGTTTGGATACTTCAATACGAAATTTCAAAACTGGGAATAATCTTATAGGTGCACGCTGCCCCCAGAGTCATTAGCAGGTTTCCAAAATGCGACCCCTGTTCTATGTGATCCTGCTAGTGAACGAATGCAACTCACTTCATTAAGAGAACCAATTGTCTGCTTAAGTAAAGGAAGTAATCCTGGTAGACAAAAGTGCGTGACCTCGGGCATTACAGGATCAACATACACTTCAAAAGGCCTGCAAAAAATTAGAAGGCATTAATGATACCAGCAGAAGACTAAATTTTGACCTACACCAGAAATAAGAAATCAAACAAAACGGCTTATGAAAAAGACATCTTAATTACCGTAAACCTCCTACTTAAAACCCGGGACTTAAAAACTTTCGTAAGCGATTTTTGATGGGCTTATACAAGGGGGTGGCCAATATACGGGGGGTTTATAGATGGACGATCTTTTGCGTTAGTAATAAACAAGCCAGTCATACACAGGAAAATGAACATGTATTAATAGCGCGCTATAGCTAATTATATGCTATATTAAAACTATATAGAAGGCTAGTGGACTTATATTCAGAGGGGCTTATATTTGGGATGAGGCAAGTGTTAGTACTTGTGGTGGGCTTATACACAGGGTGGCTTACAGTCGGAGGTTTACGGTATACTAAAATTGCAAAGTTTGGTTGCGAAGTGCTGTAAAATGCGGAATATATAGTGCAGCGAAGTTGGCAAATTTTGTTTATTTCTGTACTACGCCCGGTAAAAAAGACGATGTTAGCAATAATATCCATATACATGAAAATTCTATAGTCAGCCCAGCCAAGCATCGAACCCGGCTGGGATGGCTAGACTTACATGTATGTGTATTATTGATATTAGGTACTTTAGTAAGATTGGCGTTTACAGCGAACCGCTTACTGCTAGCGGCAAACTTTAAATCACATCAGTTTCATTGGAATATCCGAAGTTTTCTAGATTCAAGTTATCAAAGCACTCTTCAATTAATCATTTAGGTCCCCGTAACATTAAACAAGTGCCGTAGTGGACTTCAAAATTCATATTGCGGTTAGCGGTATGGCGAGAACGTTAACGTCAATCTTAAGGTCTCTATTCAAATAAATCCTCTATTGAGTTGAAAGACCACTTTCGCATAATACAAAATATACAAAAAATTTTAGAACTTCGCAGGGCTATATAATGAGTCTCAAAAAAACCATAGGACATAGTTTATGCATGAGCTTTAAATTAGTTCGATCCATTTCAAACAGTTAGAATTCAAAAGGATTTGCGAAGCAGAATCCTTTATGTCGTCGAGTCTGTAAATGGGTGCGTGCGTGCCTAACAGTACAAATGAGACTGTTCGCGGTTAGATATATCAGTGAAGAGGTTTTTCAAACCCAAATATTGAGAAATTTGTTTGACAAGGAGCGAGCCATATATCGAAAATTATTTATGGTGCTTCCACTTCTTTTCATTTTTTTCGCTTATCGTGATAAAACAGCAGGTTAAATTACTAAACACAGGTTTTGGTTTTCCAGTGTCTTTTCGTTCGTTTTATGCTTTATTATTTTACGAAAGCGTGATTTCTCATCATTTCTGTCTTAAACCGCAAATCCTTAGGTGCACTGTTTCAGTGCCTATTTTTTACTTATGGGAGACGCAGCTTGACCGAATTTAAAATGCATCAAACTAATGTTAAATGTATATGCATAAATCTATATATTCCGGGTTTGTTGGGTTTTTTTGAGACGCTATATAGCATATTCCGCATTTGTACGTATGAATGTACGTAAAACTTTATTTATGACGCCTAGCCTTGTCAACAAAGATTGTTGATTTCCACAGGGGGCGTCGTTGACACAAAGAGTATTAAACATATTTACAGAGAAACTATAAGCATATTTACGAGTATACCGCTATTTACAGGAAAAATTCTATAGAAGGGAAGATTAAATTGATGCGATCCGACCGTACACTATAATCTACATATTTTGTTTCTTTCTAACTATTATTTTTCTTTACAATATTTTTGAAAGAGTAGATTGATTGAGCCTCCTTGGCTTCCGTGGGAGATTATTCCAAAGTTTAGCTTCGCTATATCTGAAGCTCTACTTTGAGAATTCACGTCTCGGTTTAGGAACACCAAATGAGGACGACAATTTCTGAGATCGTAATTAGTTTGCAAAAAGATTTCTCCTGACCATTAATTCCTTCAAATTAGTGGTTGTTTATATGAGCCCTACAGGGAGGGCTAACCCTTCTAGGCGAGATCTCGCGTGCTAATTAAAATTATAAATAAAAATTGTTTTCGCTTACATGAGAGGAGGGCTAGCCCTCCCAGGCGAGATCTCGCTATTAACTACCGGAGATATCGGCAAGGAGGGCTGGAATTTTGCCATATAAACGCAACAAGGAAGGCTGGCCTTCCTAGTATGGCTAAAAACTTAACAATTACGCATGCGTAAAGTGCGGGCGAGAATTACCAGCCCTAGATGTAGGGCCAGAATTTTCCAGGTAAAAGAGGTAGAAAACAGCCCTATGGGGAGGGCGATATAGCTATCCCTGTAGCACTCATGTAAACAGCTCCTTAGGTGCACACTAATCTTGAAAATTTTATACAATAATGTTGCTTTGGTTCTATTTCCAGTTAAGAGTCTGAAGGGCGTCACCAGGCCTGGCTTCGTAGGTAGCGCCAGCTATGATTTTAGCTAAATTCTTGTAATTTGTCTTTCAATGTTTTGTTAGAGGTATCCCAAAGAGGATAGCAATAATTGAAATAAGGTTGAATCAAGGCGTTATAAATTGGTTGAACTTATTTTCAGGAACATAAGGTTTGAGGCGTTTCGAGGCTCCTATATGCACCCCAACTCTTTTGCAAGTCATATCTATTTGTTCATCACAGCTTAGAGGTTCTTCAAGTATAACACCGAGACAGGAAAACGAAATACTGTAGGAAACGATCAGCTGTTTAGCAACACGGAATTATCATCATTTATAGTACAAAGATTATGTTCTTTGATTTGACATAGATAACTTTTGTTTTGGCACGATAGTGCGGTAACTGGTTACTTATTACCCAGACTTTGTTCAAATCGCTGTTTAGGTTATAAGTAAGTTCTGCATGATCCTTATGAAAACAACTGCGTATCATCAGCGTATAATTACGGGGTAGTATTGTCAAGATAATCTGGGAGATCGCTGATGTACAATGAAAACAACAAAGGACCTAAGATGGATCCCTGAGGAGCCCCACAGATTATCTTTTAGGTGTTGGTTTCATGTCGTTGACAAAACATACTTGTTCCCTACCAGAAATATAGCTTTAAAAATATCCAGAAAAACTGCGCCATTCATGGGGTGGCTATGCAATGTTGCCAAAAATATATCAGGATAGCAAGAAACGCCAAGAATCTGCTATTTTGAACTGCAAACTCCAAAATTTTATTATCTATTACTAAGACTCGGTGATACATATAGTACCATTGACTTGTAAATGTAAACTTTCCCGGCTTTGATTTATTAGTTATCCTTTATATTCGTAACAACGCAAGTCTATAGCTAGACTACAATACAATTCATCACCGTTTATTTTAAATTTACTTGACTTCAGTCGCAGATTTTTGCTCCGCTGACTTAGCCCCATGCAAATGTGCAGCCTATACATGTATGTGATTTGCAACAATCAATGCAAGTCTGCATGCATCGCTGCGCGATTGTCTGGAATGTATTACTAATTAGCCTCAGTTACGAATTTTCGCTTTTATTGCCCGTAATTGCAGAGTTCTAGCGTTCTGTTCGATGTATCGTTCTAACATAGTATTAAGGACGGTAAGAAATGCCAAAAATTTGCAACTTTCATTTGGAAAATGTACAGCTGTAGTAAAGTTTTCATGTCGTGTTATTTGTCTCACTTCTATGACTTCTGCCTTTTCTACGGCAAAATGTTATGGAAAATATTAAATATTCTTGCACGAACACGAGTTCGATCGCAATTTCAGCAAAAACAGGGGTGCGTGCCCATGGAGTTGTTTAACATTTTAAGAGAAATATCCACGGGAAATACCTGCATGCAGCTCCCAGAGTTTACACTATGACTGACTGAATGACTGACTCATACGAATTTTCGCCATTTGCAGTAAAAAGTGTACTTTAAGTCAAGTTTTTAGGGTGGAAACCAGAATGATACTTCAGGCCCATTTGCACAGGCAATGTTTGATGCGATTTCTCTCGTGTTAAACGATGTGAAAAAGTGGATAACTGGCGAATACGCGTGGTCCATCAATTTTTTTAATGCACTCACCAGTCAACCTACTCGATCACATACGCTAAGAGGAGAAAAATCGCAGTAAAATCGTCCGTGTAAACGGGCCTTTAGAGAACAAAACAGTCCGCTTTCAAAAATCCATACAGTTGGCTGAAAACAGAACGCTCAAAAGACTTTGCTTATAATTGGTAAAAATGAAATTGGGCGATTATTTATATATTTTTGCGGTCCTCGTCTTTAAAAATCGGTAGTACTCATGCCTTTTTCCATTCATCGACATGTATCCCTGTTTTAATCGAGAGGCTAAATATGCACGCTAGTGATAGACTAATGACTTCGGCTGAGAACATTTCGCACCTAAAGGTTGCAGTTTTAATTTTATATGTCCTTTCCAGTTGTGGTAATGGATTTTCTAGTTCTTTTTGTCCAGGACAAAAGGGGGCTTCAGGGGGCTTCGGTGGCACAGTCGCTAAGATATTTGCCTTTCACCACTGAGGCTGAGGGTTCGATTCTTAATGCGGACTTTACTTTCTCATGTGAAAAGAGTCTCTCAACTACTCTGCCGAAAGTCGTAGGTTTTCCCCCGGTACTCCGGTTTCCTCCTACAGGGGAAGTTGACAGGGTGGGCTAGGATAAACAGATAGGAAAGTAAAATATTGATTGTTGTAAAAATAAGACAGTTTACGGTAATACATGTTCATATGGATGATGCATACATTAGAAAACCATTGTAAATAGTTACGGAATTCAGCTTAGACGCTGCGAAGTGATTATATCTATAAACTATAAACTATAAACTATCGCTGGAATCATATCCACTGCGATTTATGCATATTATAACTCAGTGGAAAGATAGGACATACCCAACAGCCAGTGCAATATTCGGAGCTGCTGTTGGTATGTTTAAAACATACGAGAAAGTCTTGTATCTTTCGTCTGGAGAATAGACCTACAATAATAGTATGTTATTACCATTAGTTCACGAACAAATTTGAACATGGAATATTTCGATTGTGACAAGAAAGGTGTGTTTGACATCACTCTGCCCGATTATCACATCAGAATTACTTGTTACATATCGAAGAGACCAACAGATCTCGGAAACGAAGTACATCAAAGATAAATTGCCTATAACTGTTTTTTGGTCAAGCAAAAGTGAGGTCCCGGAAGTATTTTTCGTGAATGTTTACATATCTTCTGAGGTGAATTTCCACTCAGAGCAAAATACCGCGAGATCGACTTTTGCAATCGCAGTCTTTGAAAATAAAGCACGTGAATGAGATCTGATTAGATGCTTTCCGCTTGACAGCTGATAATTCAAAAGAGAGAGTGGTTGCAAGTAAATTACCGGTATATAGCTACAGGCCTGTTTACATGGGCGCATTTTGCTGCGATTTTTCTCCTCTTAGCGTATGTGATCGAGTAGATTAACTGATGAGTGCACTGGCTAAATTGTTGGAGCAATTATATTCGCCAGTTATCCACTCTTTCACATCGTTCAACATGAGAAAAATCGCATCGAAAATCCCCCCGATAGACGGGCTTTACACGAAAGGCTGACTTCAGTCAATTACGCAAACATATGTGAAGCCACAGATGGTAGATTTTGAAGGGATTCTTGCGCGTCAGTTTCAGCTCTCCTGTTGACGAGGTGCCACCAAAAATTTGACCGCATGCGTAAGGGGACTAAAACTGACGCAAAAAAAATGCATTAAGTTCCCGCCACCTTCGGCTTCACCTATTGCACTGAGGCCATTTTTATCAAAGGAAAAAGTATGGAATGTTACACTTGTTAACAGATGTTTCACACTTGTTAGCTTCATAGTCGATAGGAGTTTGGATTAACTAGCGAAATCTTTCAAAGTAAATACGCTCCAAAATTTTATACTTTCCCATCTCATATTTCTCAGCGAAATTCTAAAATCTTTGCCCTAATTTCACACAGAGTTAGCAACAGTCTCAGGTTTACTAAAGAACGGGAAGCTTGGTTTTACTTTTATTTATAAGTAAACGCATAACTTGAGGTGGGATATTAGTGAATAAATATCCCGACTGGCGAGGGAGGTTTAGTTAAAGTCCCGAGGGCGGAGCCCGGGGGAGTTTTACTAAACCTCTCGAAGCTTAAGGGAATATTTAATCACTAATTTCCCTAACGTTTTGCGTTTAGTTTGTAATAATAACATAATTAGCACGCTTTCCTTTGTTCTTACAGGGACGTTTACTAACGTGTTTCCCATGAATACTAAATGAGGGATATTTAGTTCTAAATATCCCTCATCTATATATTCATGACGAAAGTTTAGAACTAGACAGATTCACTGAAGCAATTCAATTACAGAATTCAAAAACAAAAAGCTTCCTCCTATTGTTTACTCCCTCGGCAATCATGTTATTTCAATAAAACAAAATTTGCCTTATGAAATTATTTTGCAACAAAAAAATGGCGGATTTAAGTCCTGGTCGCACAGCGTAAGAAAGGCTTTTTAGTTACAACCTGCTCAGTCAGTTCACCACAAGACACAGCTACTAGGCTCTTCTCAACAGTCACGTCTATTTTCCACGTGCAAACTTCAGAGAACGAGTCAACACAAGGAAACCAAAGCCTAAAAACATATACAAGAAATTTTGTACAAGTGGAATTAAATGGATAATTCCAGGTGCAGACTACATTTTGATCTACAATCTTTTTCAAAATCGTTGGGACAGACACCAAAAATATAAGAAAAGTAAAAAACTTCCCTCCGCTCCCCCATTTTCAATGATGTGGAAGAAAATACGTCCATATTACGCGTGGGCCTTTCCTTATCAAATGAAAACAACAATAAACAGCGGAGAGAGGGGGAAGTTAAGAAAAAATTAATTTCTTAGCTAAGCGGTCTAGTTCAACAGATTTTTCGCGGGTGTTCCAACCCGTTCTGAAAGATTGTAGGCAAGAAATAGGAAAACCGTAACCACAAAAGGGAAGAGCAACTAAAATTAGTCAAACTGCAAAATTCGGTCCCGAATTGTAGTAAAATGAGGGAAATATGTAGCTTGGCGGAGAAACCAAATTTCAGCTCAAAAGTAGTAACTATTTTTCCGCACGTAATACAAAAATGTATCAAATTTGCGAATGCACCAACTGTCCCAAAACTTTTGAAAACGATTGTAGCCTACCGTTGGTTTCGGATTCTATGAGATCATTAATCCAAATTACAATAGTTCACTTCTGAGGACATTTTGCTGCATCTACATGGTAGAATTGACATGCCGCCACCTTTGTCATTATTGAAATTATCCCAAACGAATCATATTCTACGACTTTACCTTGACGAATTTCCATGAGTATATGTGAACATGTGCATCGCTTTCTGCAAAAAAAACCGCGTGCAATATGTACAATGAACCTATGCACATACCATAAACACTCTACAGACATTACTGAGGGGGGGGTACTTATTATGGGTAATAGAGAAAGATAATACAGCTCTTATATTCGTTTAACTTTAACCATTGATGTACTTCACTTGATAATTTAGTAACCTAGTTTACTATCACATGTAAAATCCAAAAGATTAAAGAATAAATGGCACGAAGGCGAGGAAGGTTTATGAAATGCTGGAGGGAATTCAATTTAACGCAATTCGATTCAATAACCTTCATGTATTTAAGCTTCTCTCATCAATTATGCATGGCGATGATTTTCACGAGCAGCGCCTAGAACTGCTCCCATCGGCTTATCATGGTAATCGATTAATTGTTGTCAAAAATCGATTAAGCCGATTAATCGTGTCTGTAATTCAACGAAGTAGGGCATCACTGACGTACAAACGGTGATTTGAAATAAGTGTTTTTACTAAATATTCGTGGGTTATACCAGTCAGTATAAACGTTCATTAATGATTGAATAAATAGACATTAGACGATGTCCAAGGTCCGACAGATTGATATCGGTATTTCAAGTTTATAATTATAAAGATTTGTTCCTTTGCAATACGTGATGATGATGATGATGATGAATGGTTTATTAACTTAAAACTTGCAGCCTTAAAGTTCAGGCTGAAAAAACGTTAAGCGTTAGACAAATATTTAAACAATTATAGGTATGTAAGCTAAAAGGCCAAAAAAAACTAAAAACACATATAAATATGTGTACAATAAAACTCAATATCAACCATATTGATTTTGTACATATTTACTGCTATTATAATTAATAAACTCGTTTTTAAATCTAATTGTTCTACAATGGTTATTTAATACTTGAAATATCATGACCGATTTATTTATCTTATGTCTGTCATTCAGATTCTTCCACAACATAGCATAGCGCAAATCTGTAGACCTGGCATTGTAACTGGCCTTTGTATCAAATACTGCCGCTCTATTTTGTAGTTTTGGTAATTTCTCTTTGAGTGCTCAGCCACAATTGTCGTACAAGGGTAAACGATAGTCAAAATAAGGGAGTATGAGAGAATTATACAGATTTCGTAAGGTTTCGTACGATCCAAATGGCTTTATTCTTTTAATGAATCTAATACCGAAGCCAACTTTTCCACAAATAGAATCTATACATAGTTTTCCCAGCACATTCTTTCATCAAATTCAACTTCCAAACATCGAAAAGAAGACTAGTGAGTAACAGGTTTCTCATTTATATCACTACCAGGTGAGTCATTTGACTATATTTTCCAAATTTTGATTAAGCTTTGTTGCTAGTGCTGAGAAACTTGAACTAGATGCACATATTTGAATACCATCAGCATAGAAAATGGGGAGGCAATGGCAAAAGAAGCACGTGAGTACTATGCGTATGCCACTCCAAGTGGTCCAAAATGATCTATTTACTACTTCTGCCAGCAGTGCACTTATTAGCATTGTGCCTATGAAAAACCTTTAGAAAAAGGGCGCTATCATTTCACAAAAAGGGCACATTTTCCCCCAACACAAAAAGTGGGTGGGGGGCACTTTCCCCGTATACCCCCCGGTTCTGCAACCTCTGAATTTGACGATACTGTTCGTTCGTCATTATTCCTTTAATTCTACAAAGAGACCCGACGTTATACCAGGAAAAGGAACCCAAACCATGATCTTTTTTCTGTGCTTTACAACTCCCTCGTGCAACCACAGTGGTGCAAACTTTTTCTTTGGAGAAGGCCATACAAATTGACTATTTTGGCAGCGGTTTTGGAGAGGCAGCTCATCCAACCAAAGAGCCTTTTCCATTGCTCCATGAAGACAACGTTGTACATTATATTGTGAAACTTGCATGATCGTACGCTCTTTTAAAGGCTATTTTCCACAACGGTCGTTCCGTCCGCGTAAACGGAGCGCACAGTTTTGATAATGGTCTGCAGTTGGTTGTCCGCTTTTGACCTCGCGTGAACGCCAGGAAAGTTAAAAGTAATTCAACTTTCTCCGCGTGTACGCAAGATCATAAGCGCACAATCGACGACAGAGCTTGTTCAAAACCGTGTCCTCCACCCGCGCGCGTAAAACGGCGGGTAGTGGAAAATGGCCTCAACGATGCCACGAGATCTTGCACAATTTGGCAAATCTTTGGACGAATCACACATCTTTGATGTTTCGCGGATCACCTAGCGATCTTCGCAAACTGTGGTCTTTCTTAGTCTGCCGAACCGAGTCACAGTCCCCAAATTTCTCCACTCTCTTATAGCTTCTTTGCCCAAGAATAACTCACCGAGTATTACGCTCCTATATTTCGGGCACTCCGACCTGCACGAAGACAGCCAAGAATCTGCTGATTCCGAACAAAGCTTTTCTGAGCCTTCTCAGCTCTTTGGTGTTTTTTCGTCTTTATCTTGAGCGGTACCTGTGGCTACTGTGTGTGTTCACTATCAAGCTGATCATGAAACTTTCTTTTTAAAGGGAAACAACCTACTTTGATAGCATGGGACAGGGGATTATACACTGAGGTTTCAGTTATTTGATGTGAAACTAAAACGTTTTGCTTTAAAATAAAGTTACATATACTTAAAGGTACTGTAGTAATAGTGCCAAAACACATGAACAATAGTTATACAAGCTTTTCATCTTTGTCTACGCTCGTAGAATTAGCTAAATAGAAAACCAACATAAAGAATAGGGCTATGTAGTTTTAATATCACACTACGTATAGAAGTTTTGTCCGAATATCTATTCTAAACGCAGATTTGAAGAATTAAAAACGATATTTTACAGAAGGATAATTTTTCGGCTACTCCTCCGTATATCAATTGCAAACAATGCTAAAATTAGCACAACTACTGTGCAATATAGTGTGTGAGTCTTCCAGTGTTTTTAGCGAACATTTACTCCGAGAATTCGTCTACACAAATTGCTACCCACTCAGTTTGAAATTCGGCATACATACAGTAGTTGTTGTGACCCCACAGTTTTTGGAGGAGCACTAGGGGTACGTCTTTCGAAATAGGATTTTCGCAAAGGTTTGCATAAATGCCTCGTAAGATTTCAAACTCCACTCACTATTCTGAGTATCGTTACGTTTCTTAGACTACATCTGATTATTGCCTATTATCGAATTACCGTCTACGTTTCTTAGACTATGTTTATATTTTTGTATATGCATGAATGGGGACGGCTGTAGGGAAATGCACTTTCTGTGATTCGGAATTCTAGTGTAAACACGATTTTAATAGAGCTATACTAAAATAATAAATAATAAAGTCCTGGACACACTATAGGATTTAGTAAAGTAAGCTACAATAGAGTGGCAGCAAAGTGGTCATAGTTCATGCCCCATGAGCTAGTGTGGATCGATATATCGGATATATTCGGTACACCGATGTTGGCGATATGAACAATTCAAGAATACCGATATACCGACATTTCGGTATTTTGCTACGTCAAAATGAAACGCTATTTCAAGTCAACCTTGCTTCCAATCACGTTTAGGAACCCAAATTAATATTAGCAGATGGACCATATTTTGTTCTTACAGTTCTAGCAGCTTTGTTTTAGCAATACGAAGACGCAAAAATATAAATGGCAAATTCGTTGATAACGTCGGTAAAAATGATTTTGCAAAATGGAAGCACGAGCGTAATAGCATTTGCAAAGCTATAAGAAGGTAGCTATTTAGTGCTTGATAATGCGAATGTGTCACAATAACATTTTGACAACATTTCATTCTCGACTTTCAGTTCTTTTTGGCATGAAAAACACGTTAAAGATACCGGTATTCTGGTCGATGCCAGTATATCGGTATTCGGTATTTGCGATATCGATCAACGCCACCATGAGCACGAAATATGAAACTGGAAATCGAGTTAGAGTCAGGCCTACATGAAGTACTCACTTTTTCATGACATGATATAATTCCTCTGTGAAAGAAAGTTATTGTACCTTTTCCGTGCTTCCATTGCCAGGCGGAATGACAAATTGAACCCCTCCTTTTGGATGTTCCAAAGAAAACTCGATACTCAATCGAAACGTTTTCGAAACAGACAAAAATTTCTGAGATTCCTTCGGCAATTTTATTGTCAATTCACCTCCACCAGTTTCAGGTTCCACTAACGAAATAGCATGCTGAAGCGAAGAAGCAAAGTGTTCCAAATTCCTCCTGGGAAAAAGAAGAAATATAGCAGGTACAAATTATTGTACTACGTACTTGTATGTTTTCAATTGCACTATTAAAGTATTTATATCAAAAGCTTTACCAACCAATATACTTGTCTTATTTTTTATTATAGATTACGCTAAGACAGTCGAACGCTTAACCCAAACGCCAAAAGCGACGAGAAAATAAAGCGACCGCTGAAATACTGCAGGAAGAAACCAAAGTCTAGCGAAGTTTTTGCCTTTTAAGAGGCACTGAAATTTCCCGGAAAAGTTCTGAAACATTAAATGTACGTCTTAAAGGGAGAGTTGGTCGAAGTGGTAGTAGGGGCAACACTGGGTAGGAGAGACGACACAGAATGTTTAACACCTCAGAATATTTAAAAATACAATGTGCATTCACTGACGTGACGGGGGCAAAAAACGGCGGACTTTCGAAAGTCTGTGCTCGTACGAGCATAGACCATAATGCACAGCAACTGTTCAAAATTCGAAATTAAACAACTTTCTACCATTCTAATATACAGTTTTGTGGAAACACCACATAAGTTTAATTATGCAAAGTTTTCGATCCGTAATCCCTATTTTTTAACAGCGAAGTTTTTTCACGTTGGTTTAGTTTGGAATTAACCAGTTCTCTCTTTCAAAACTGCATATTTTAACGAAAAATTGTCATATTTTCTCATCAAAAGTGGACGTAACCTGTAAGTGTATAAATACAATCCACTGTGATGCACACGCTTGTGAAAGCGAATGTGCATCTTTCAAACGAAAAGAAACGCGAAAAGAAGTTCGCAGTAAAAGCTGGATTCCAAATGATAGTACTGTAGCTATTGCTTGTGTATCATGCGACTCACTTCTTACTCTCACTGCAAAGGTTTTCTTCAACATCGTCAATTTGAAAGCCTGCATCAAACCAAACACTATTTTCTTTGCTGTCTTGAACGCAAATCCTAAATATGCTTGACAAAATGTTAAGAAATGTCAACATACTCACTCAAGAGGATGATAGATCGGCTTCCATGAACGTAAATCTCATAAATGACTCTAGTAATCATTTTTTGTAAACTAGAGTTCTTATAGTTCAATTTCAATAAGGTGAGTAAACTTTATTCAGCTATATAACGGCACTATCTTACAGTGGCCTTCAATTCTCAGCGCGGACTGTTGGTAGGAGATTCTGAGCGTGGAATTAAATTCCTCATGTGAAACGAGTCGGTCAACTACTCTGCCGAAAGTCGTAGGTTTTCCCCGGTTGTCCAAAGTTGAGCATACACACAGAAAATTGAACTGGTAGGGTAAACTTTGTCACAGAAAAATTTGCTCGTCTGTAACCATCTTTAGAAAGTCAAAAGACAAAAAAAAAGAAAAAGGTTTGCACAGCCTTTTGCCCAGTTTTGTTCTGATTGCTTTACATTTCAACAACAACATTTAGGTATTTTAAGGACGTCAAATAAAAGCTGTGTTATGCCGGTGTGTTCTAGGGTGAAAATAAATCCTTTAAAGATAATTCCAGTGACTAAAGTTTAAGAATATTTCAAGCTATATTTTTTTAATATTTTCCTTGAAAAGGACTGGGGTGACCAGCGAAATGACT
This sequence comes from Phenganax subtilis, assembly GCA_025434845.1. Taxonomy (NCBI): domain Eukaryota; kingdom Metazoa; phylum Cnidaria; class Anthozoa; order Malacalcyonacea; family Clavulariidae; genus Phenganax; species Phenganax subtilis. The sequence continues at coordinate 377 of JAOBYK010338466.1, read as the reverse complement.
TTAAAGATGGCAGCAGAATTCTCACTCCAGGTACACCGGAGTTCACTGAACGGAACAAGTGCCATTAGCTAAATATCTAGTACATCATAAGTCGAAGCATTATGTGAAAGGATATGAAGTTGTTTGCAGTTCAACTTGAGTTTCGTTAAATTGCTTTGAACGGGAAGTATAAGCAATTCAACAACTCCCTAATAAATTAAAAACATTAGCGTTGTACTGAGTAAGTAAAATACATGATAAAGACACTTACAAAGAAACATGAAATCAGCCATTTCACCGTGACTCACGTGACCAAGTCAGAGAATTTTAGGATTGAAATGCATGTTTCTGTCAAGTCTGAATTAGCAAGACCCAATTTCTTTTCAGGAAAGTAACCC